>CM035436.1:83042743-83131322 GCA_020310875.1 Ceratopteris richardii
GCTATCTCTCAAAGTCTGCACTAGACATTTTGGCATTGTTTTTGCCTCGTCAATATCAAACTCTCTCATCAACAAGTGCATCATGTAAATCTGCATCAAAATGGACTACATCATCACATGGAACTTGTAAAGGCTGAGAAATTGCCTCATTTGGACCAGCACTAGACTATCCACCTGTAGAAAGAGGTAGCATAAGTGAAATGTCAGGCAAGGCTTAGAAATCAACAGCTCCTTAAAATCTTTGATCTTTGTTAAAAAATTGTCCATAGAATCTCCTTCATTCATGTGCTCACTCTCTAACTGTTTTTGGAGGTAAGCAACATGAGCCTCATTCCTTGCCTAGTATAAAGTGGTTAATGTATCCCAAGCATCCTTTGATGTTTTCTAGGAATGGATGTGGGGAATAATGGCACATTTGACAGACAAAGCTATCAATGCATGTGCCTGTGCATCTCTGCCATCCCAACAAAGTTGTTCTAGAGTAGGTGTAGTAGGAACTACAACACGAACAGGAACCTAAAGAATATCACCATCTTCAATGCCATCTACATCACCTTCAACAACTATGTTTATAGGTGAATTAAGATATTTTTCAACACTCTGCACAATATTCGAGAGTCCGTCTACAACCAGTACATGAAGCATCATATAAGCCCATAATGGGTAATTGGTACCATCCAACTTATCCTCAATAGCCAACATACAGAATACATCACTACCTTTAGCCATGGCCACTGACTAAAATACCCTGATGCAAAAAAATGATTTTATCTCAAAAAGTTGAATGAAACTACCCTGTCGAGTCTTGCTAAACTTGTAGCAGTGCTTTTAGGTGCTTATACTGAGAAACCAAAACCTCTATATATCTTTGGCATAAAAAGACAAAATCACTTACACAAGCACTACGATATTGCATTCGAAGACCGAAATGAGCTCATATCGCGATTTTAACACCACAAAGCAAAGTTGTTTTGAACTCATAATGGCATTGAGTATGCACACCAAATTTCATGCGATTCTGAGATTGTGATCGGAGGCATGTCGACGATGCCCTAAATCAAGCGATGAACTGCTTTGATACCATTTTTTGGATTTTGAGCTCTATGGAAGCATGTGAACAACACAAGGAAGAAGAAGAAGCTTGGAGCACAATACACAATATTGAATGTATTACCAAGAGAATGTACAAAGATAAGTGACCTATTAGGGTTATAGACATATATACAAGCCGAGGAAAAAGTTGCCTAGGTAATCCTAGTGTGTTCATACACATCACGACCTAAATATATCAACAACCATCACTAGATTAAAAAGTGCCCATGTATATGGAAAAGGTTCACATCAAAGCTACTCAAGGAATACAAAAGTGTAACATTAATCCACCCATATCATTCTTTTCATACTTTGCACTTGATTTGGTGTTTCATGTGCAAAGCTAGGTAATGTTAGAATGATTTAGGTAGGGATTATCCCAAACACAGATTCCCATCTTTTGAGATCCATTTTAGGAAAGACTCCCATTCTGATAAAGACGCGAGACAGAGAAATGAAAACCATGGTCGATAAGAGTGATCATGGCACACAAGGGAATACTCTATATATTATACCTACATATATTTTTGAGGACAAAAATGTTAAACTTGTATAATTTTGTATAAATATGGGTCCAAGCAAAAGAGACCATTTTTTTAGGGTCCAAAGTCACTTTAAGAACCCTTCAAGTTTATTGCAAAACCCTTGGAAAATTGTCTCCAGGGCTATGATTTAAACCTTGAGTTGTCAAGGGAGCATTAGATTGTGAACTCTAACTAGACAAGATAAGGTTTCAGAATAATACTTATGATTACAAGATCATCCACGTAGGGAAAGTCACATGAGAATTTGTAACTGATACAAGAAGTCCCACAACCCTAGACTAATCAGTATGGATAACTAGAATGAGATGATACAGCGGATCCTAGAACACAAGACCATAGGTATGACACAAGATATCTCGAATACAAGAACTCCCTTCAAGGAGATGAACTAGATACAAGGAATAACTGGAAAGGATCTCATACTATGAGATTACAATAGGACAAGGCAAGATGTCTAGGATGCAAGACTAGACAAGACTAAAACAAAGGACAAGACTAGAACTCAAGTTGGAGCTTGGAGAGTACTTATTTCTTGAGTTCCCAAGACTGGCATTGGAAACATTGAGTATATATGTGGCCAACCCCTCGTTATATAGGTTTTCAAGGGCAATTCATCAATGCGACTACAAATTGATGCTATTGTTGATGATGTCATCAATTTAAAACATGACCTCTTCATATCCAAATCAAGCAAGTAGATAGTTGATCTTAGGGTTTTGGCATGCTTTAGATGCAATGAAAGCATTAGGTTCTCTAAATTTTAAACCAATCATGAGTATAGAAAGTCACATGGAATTTGAGGTTTAGGATGGTTTCCATTGTCCATGACATCACCTCTCACTCAAGCGATGATTTCCACAAGGAGCGGTCATGTTCTCTGGTCTTCACTTCATTGGATTTTTCTTATGAAATTCCTGAACCTTGATTGATTCTCTCTAAAGGTTTTTTGCAAGTTCCAAAGTACGATCACTGATGTCATACCCTCTCCTATGAACAAGGTACTCCAATCTTCCTCAGGGTACTCTTGAATCTGGGACATGCTTGACTTTGAATTATTCATGGTCTTTAATCTTGATAGGTGGTGAAGGACTATTTTATTCTTCTCCCAATCAATGTCTGGATTATGTGTCTTTAGCCATGACATTCCGATGATAACATGATTTGCCAGAAATGATATTACATTGAAGCATATGTGGGAACCATTGTCACCAAGGTGTACTCTTAATGGTGTGTCCTCCCCATGGTAATATTCCCATATGCTAAAGGTCCTCTATCTACCACTTCAACGAGTACTAGTTTCTTCTTCTAAAGTGTTGGAATCCTTTATTTCTTAACCAATCCTTCATCTATGAAACATGAGGAGGCGCTTGAATCTACTAGGGTTGTAAGGTAAAGGTTCTTCTTAGCCATGATTAACTTGAAAAGGGCAAGATATGTTTCTATGGGTGTTACAAGAATTGAGATCCTTTCTTATATCATGGTCTGGTTGTATGGTTTGCTTTACAACTAGACTTTCCTGTTTCCTTGCTCTACAATGATGAATATAAATTTGGAGTTTGTTCCCTTATTGTGACAATTATCTGAAATATGGCTAGGATTTCCACAATAGAGGCATAACTTGTTATCGCTCCTTCTTTATTTCTCTTGTGGGGTTAGTGGCTTGAACCTAGTTACATCTATTTGCATAGCTATAGGCATAGGCTCTTCTCTAGGAGTGTGCTAGATGGGTTTCCATTAGGGAAGTCTACCTTCGACTTGTTTTTCTTGTTTTCTTTCAAAAAGGTAGCTATCACATTGAATGGTTTGGTTGATGTATTCATTCAATGTCTTAACTTTTGGCATTGTGACACAAGGTCCTTCACATCGTCTCTTAAACCCCATCTAAATTGGTTTATGAAATAATCCTCATGCCATGTGAGATCACATATAAAGTGCCTAAATTTTGATGCATAGGTAGAGGCAGGGTGGTTACCTTGATGTATCTTGTGGGGTTTTGTTTCTACTACTCGACTCATGTCTACATCTCCAAACGTAGCAGTGAGCTCTCAAAGAAACCCTTCATAGTCATGAAGTGCTACCATGTCCTTCTCCAAGATTGGTGTGAACCATGATAATTCTTGACCACAAGGCGCGGTTCCAATAAAACTAATGTTGGATGCATCATCAGGGTATCTATCAAGTTGAATATAGATGTATAGTTTGAATTCTTGTAGGATTTGGTGGAACTTCATGCGATCACCATCAAAATTTTCTTGCATGAAAATTTTCAAAATCAGAATATGAGAACTCCCTTCAGGGAGATGAACTAGATACATGGAATAATGGGAAAGGATATCATACTGTGAGATTACAATAGGACAAGGCAAGATTTCCATGATACAAGACTAGACAAGACTATAACAAAGGAAAAGACTAGAACTCGAACTCGAGCTTGGAGAGTACGTACTTGGTGATCATGACTCCTTGAGCTCCCAAAACTGGCATTGGAAAGATTGAGTATATATGTGGCCAACCCCTCTTTATATAGGTTTTCAAGGGTGGTTATGAATCGATAATTTCATCAATGATGTCTTCAAGTCAAAACATTTGGATATTAGAATCAAGCAAGTAGATAGTCAATCTTAGGGTTTCGTCATGTTTCACATGCAATGGAAGCACCAGTTCTATAAATTTTGAAGCAACTATGAGATATAGAAAGTCACATGGAATTTGAGGTTCAAGATGGTTTCCTTTGTCCATGACATGAGCCATTTGGATATATTTACTCTTAATTGTGGATTTTTGACCCGTAGAATTGATATTTCTTAAGAGTATGGTATTTAACCCTTAGGGAGGCCTCTCAAGCCTTTGGATGTTTACATATTTCTAAGGTTAGAAGGCCTTGGATTAGGACATGTGGAGGGTACACTTGGAAATCTCTCCTGGCATTTCCCTCCTTGGCCTAAAGGTATTTATATGGGTGGGGTTGGTTGGGTGGATACATGGATCTCTCACCCCTTGTGGGATCGAAGGTTATGCTCTTGAGTATTTGGGTTATCCTTTAGTCTTTGTTGTGTGGATAAAACACTCTCTCACTTGTTCTCCCTCCCTATATACAAAACTTACGTCCATTTTTTACAAATTCAAGTGTCAAAGACTTGTTTTGATAGCTACATTTAAGTGTGTCTCCCAACCCCTTGTAACCACTCTCTACCCAATACTAGGTTGTCACTCCCATATTCATGACAAAGAAGACCAAATAATGTATAAAACCATGGATGTGGACATCCATATCGAATACCATAGTGTCCTATACTCTTTTATCCTCACCATGCATCATGAATACTACATATTTATTTACACTAGGCTACTAGGGAATCTTTAATTTCTTGAGTAAAGCATAGTTTATGGAATTATGGGTAGTGAAGTCATCTATCATGGCTCTCACCCTAGTCCCAATACAATACCATGTATTTTAATTAGTTCATGTGGTCTAAACTATGGTGACCATAATGATGGCATCAAATAATAGGTGTGCTCTCTATCCTCGTGCATCACCTCCATCTCCTTGTAGCTAGAGCCACCATAAATTGGAAGTCACATTGTATCAAGTAGACCATATCTTTCCCTTATTAAGAAGGAGAACCTATTTCTCAGGTTCTTATCCCCTTATTAGCCTTTTCATATTGCTCTAGAGGTATCCTAGGTCCTTGTGGTTTCTGTTTCTTAATAAAGAATATGTTTTCCCTATGATAAACTGTTTTTTAATTTAGTGGTACTAACCAATTTGATTGGTCAATCTATCTCCATAGATGTATATTAAGAATAGTTGTGGTCCTAATACATCCGTGCATCTTTGATCACCTCCTCAAAGGTCTTTGGTGTTTTTCTTCTCATTTTCCTCTTTATGGCTTTATCTGAGCTTCTTTCAAACCAAGTAGGCTTTTGAAGGTCATGAAGGCCCTTTAATTTACGTATTGTCTCTCTATATTTGGATGTGTATGTAGAAAGTGGTCTACTTCTCTATGTAATCTTATCCCATGCATACCCATTCCTCTTTTCTTATCATTGTCAAGAAGAAACTCTTTTAAGAAAATATTTCAAATTGGTTCCAATCAAGAGGGATGGAACTCACCTCCTTGAGACTCATCTACCACTTGTAAGTTCATGGGCCAAGCAAAAGACTTCTAGCACACCACACTTAGGTGGGGTGTTGTTTAATCGATGCGGTTCATTCCACAATTCATACCACATCCTTGTTTCTCTCATGTTCATCCTCCTCTAAATGTAGGTGTCTTGAGGTCTTTTAGAAGGGGGGGTCTCCCTTTTCCCCCTTGTGTTTGCTAGGTTGGAATGTCTCCTTCATATTCATCTCATGTATTTGAAGAGGAGAATTCTATATTTTCTTTCTAGTAAGGAAAGAGGTAACCTATTTCTTAAGGGAGACCATCTAGGCTAGGAATTTGATAGGCTAACCATGTGCCCCAAAATGCATTGCTTGATGATTCCTTATAATCCCAACTCTTAGGGTGTGGATAAAAATTCTCCCATCTATCTCTTTATGATATTATTCCTCATGTGGTTCATCATTGTCCTCAATGATTGGATCTTTCAAAGCCTTCAATTGATATCACCACCCTCGTATAGTCTCTTGAACCTTTTGTTCACAACCTTGGTGTCTTGAAGCCTTTTCTCAACATTAGTATCTTGAAACTTGTTCTCACCCATGCATGGTATCTTTATATCTTGGTTGTGGAGTCCATAAACCTTGCATAAGCCTAGTTCCTAGGCTCTAATACCAATGATGTATGTTCAAGGTATTCGAACTCATGAACTACTGACTAGGAGTTTGATGGGCTAACCACATGGCCCAAAAGCCATAGTTAAACATTAATGCTTAATCCTCTATCATAGGGTGTATCTCAACCATCTCTTACATGTCACTTTAATATGATAATAGTCCTAAATATGTTCACAAACATCACCTCCAAAATATTACTAAGAAAGCCCCTCTAGGAGTGATGGAGTGAAAAGGGGCTAATGCTCACGTATAAGGAAGTTCTAACCAATGTGGACTAAGATCAGTCCACAATAGGTAGTAATTCAAAATATCTTTGAGAATATTTAAACTTCACATGAGGCAGGCCTTTGTGGAAACGTTTTAGTAAGAAACTCTAAGAACCTAGCTTCCATGCAATAAGAGAATGACCTATGAATCTCCGTCCAACTTGCCATATATAGATTTGGGGTCTAACCATGACCTCTAGAGTAACTAAAACTACTTTTACACGTGCAAATCTCACCACTCTTTATAACTAAAGTGTTTGAGCCACCTGTTACATGTGCATTCTCCACCACTACTCCAAGACTTTCCACTAGAGTCCAGTCGTGGTAGATACTCACATTTTGAGTTAAGCCTTAGTGGACTCACGATAACTCATAATACCTTGAATTAGAAGGCTCTAGGGGTTCTTTCAGCAAAAGCTCACTCCCCATACTCCTCATGGGAATCAAACCCACAAGCTCTTGCTTCCCATTGAATGGACTTAACCTGTAGGCTAAGCTCATAACTTTTCTAATACTCTAGATGTACCTAATGTTATTCTAACTTGAACCTTATCAAGCCACTTTATAACATTCACCACCTTTGAATAAAATTTTTTCCTTAAGAATATGCTTCAAGATAAAAATATATAATAGGTTTTCCACCAAGCCCATGGTTCAAACTTACGACCATGGTTTTCATCTCTCCGATTTGCCTATTTCAACAAAAGAGAATCCTATCCCAAACTAGATCTGATAAGAGGGGAATCCTATGTGTGGTTTGATCCCTACAAAAATCATTATAAGTACCATCTAGCTATGCACTTAAGTTATAACAACCATAAGACTTAAGTATCATAGTCTTTGGTTTGGGGGTTTACTAAGGAACTACGTGAGATTGGCTAATCTCTTATATTCAACTCTTATCTATCTTGAAGAAGTGTTATTGATCTAAACATATATGAACCCTTAGGTGGGTTCTAAAATATTGATATGTTTAATGCTTGGATGATTACCATCACTTTAAAGTATACTTTTCCAATTAGCTCTGAATTCTTTTGGAATGAGTCTATAACAAAAAAGATACTTGTTTAATATCTTCATTGGAATAATTCTAGGGCTATTGGATACTTAAAACCTTATTTTGCATGATAGATTTGAGGTTATCTCTTAATCGTATGGCTCTTAATTTTCTTGGAATAAGTCTAACACTAAATGATATTTATCATTATGATTGTCCTAAGAAGATACTTACTTTCTAATGCTTTTTTTTATTCTTATTTTCTTATCCCAAATGCTAGAGTTAGAATGGAGTTATTCTTTTAACTACGCACGGCATACTTTTAATAAACTAGTAGCCTACGGCATGATAGTGCATCTATGGATGATGATGAAATAACTCGTGAACTATGGATGAACATGTGTACCCATGTGCATCCCCTTTGGTGCACTCATTCCCTCACCTAAATAATTACATCCCATCGAGATTCTAGGTAGGCATCATTTTATTCCTCATCAAAATATAACCAATGGTTGATGTAGGCACTAATCGCCTCCTGTGCTTATAAAATAAAACTATACGGTTCCCATTTGGTTGAACCCAATACCAAAATAATGTGTGCTTACAAATTGTGTAATTAGATTTTCTGACTCAAACTAGTGCATCTTAAAAGCTTCAAGGTTTGAAATCAATCATACACTTCCTCACCAAATTTGGAAGTGAAATAACACCAAGAAGATTCCAAAATAAGTCACCAACTTCATTTTTGCAACTATCAAGAAGTGACTATTGATAACAAATTCTCTAGTTAGAGCTACTAAATGTCCTCCATTTCTAATGATCTTTATACCACTAGAAATTTTATAAAATGATATCTTTGATAGACTAAAAATCATTAAAATCGAACAGCCAAGCAAAGTGTAGCACACATCTGAAGCTGAATAGCTGCTAATTCATTACCACTTGGAAACAATATTTGAAGTGACTACTTTGGATGCTCTGCAAACATAACTTGGAGGTAGATTCTTAATTTTAAAGTTGTATACCTGTAGTTTCAACTCCAAAGTATAGATATGATTGAAAAACAAAAAGAAATTGATAATCATTATTACCTTAAATTTATGAACTAAAATGCCATCATGCATGGTTTGGACTTTTCTTTAATATGCCCTTTTCTTTACATATTTGGTTTCATCCATGTATCTAATGCAGACAAAGTGGAAATGCATAATTCCTTGTGCATCTTGACACTCTCTACTCTTCAATGGATGTGTGAAAAAGAAACGAAGCATCTAATTAAGAACGAAAGTTGGATGCTTCCCTTTTCAAATTTTTTTAAATAAAGGAAGTTCAGCCTTAGCCTACTCTCCTTGACTTGTATTAATTAAAAGAAAAGTACAAGTGAAAGGGACTAGTGCCCACGGGACCCCCCGAATCCCACAAAGCAAGGGTAGATTTTACAGAGCCTAGATGGCATTACAAAGAAGGTTAATCACCCTCTCATCACCCTCATGCAAGGCCCACTTGGGTTTAATCTTATTGTTGATCAGAAGGAGCACTTGATGATGCCTAAAGGGGGGGAGGGGTTTCTTACAGGTAAAAATTTGTTTGCCGAGGAGGAACAACAATTTCTCAATTGACCACTCTTTGGGGGAGTCACCAAAGTTGTAAGCACATCCTTCCCACTAGATATTCCATAGGACCTCCCCTGTGATGGTGTTGCAGAGAGTCGCGGAGCTGCTTATCGCTTCTTGCAGCAGAGCTTGTTTCCAATTGATATGATTATGAAGTCTAATTTTCTTTCTAACAATCTGCCAGAGCCTGTTGGAGTTGGGACAAGTAAAGAAGATGTGAGCAACATCTTCAATGGACCGGTGGCAACGCTTGCACCAAGGAGGCACCCCACAAATTTTTCTAGCCTTTAGGTTGGTCCAGATTCCTCGATGAAGAATGTGCCATAAGAGGACAAACTTTTTTATTTCTATGAGAGGGTGCCAAGATAGCCATGAACTTCATATCCCATCGAAGCCGCATCCACGACAAGCACCACTTCTTCTTGATATTGACCTGATAATCAATGATTTCTTTGATGTTCAGGAATTTTGTTAGGCAATTACCATTGTGCCATCTGAGACCAAGCAAGCACGGTGGGTCATGCCCCATGAGAAGACGGACTTTAGAGCAGTCCCAGGCAAGACATCTACTTTGTAAGGTATTCCATTCTTCATAGGTAATGTTGATGCTAGGATCAATATCCATGAAGCTGATCCACTGTTTGGTGTCTTGTTTCCAGAGATGTTTCCATTTTTTGAAGCCTTTGTTGCATAGCCTCTTGGCATTTTGAATGTTCGAAGATTCCACATTTTGGATGCCATGGATCCGTAACCATATAGAGTCATTATGTGTGATACCGGTCAGCCACTTCCAATCTTCAGTGATTCTTATGAAGCTTTTGACTTTATTCCAACTCTTCCATAGGGAGCACACAAGATTCGAGCCTTTCGAGAAAATAGGGATCGGGGAAAATAAAAGGGTTAGAATGTTAAGATTCTTCCAATTCGAGAATCCCAAGAGAGTGAGTGCATTCTTGTTTTTGAAGATCAACTTGGCCCATGAGGCTTCCCCATTGCACCATGCCTTAATCATCCATTTTGCTGCAAGTTTGTTAGCCATACACCCAATATCAAGAATGCCAAGGCCCTCACTATCCCTTTTACTAGTGTAGATGGACCACTTGATTTTAGGCATCCCCTCCTGTTGTGGTCACCCGTCCATAGGAAGTTTTTGCAGATACTTGCCAATTTGGATAGCTCTTGATCTTTCGGTCTCCAACAAGAAAGAAAGTAATGGTCGATGAAATGAGGAACATGTTGATAACCATTGTGTGACCAGCAAGATTGATTTGCATACCTCTCCAATAGTTTAACTTGCTTTCGAGTCTGGCCAGGACCCAATTCCATAGTTGCTCGAGACGAGATACCAAAGCTCAAGGGAATCCCAAGAAGCCGGAAAATTTGGCCTAGAGGAATGTTTTGACAGCCATGATCAAAGAGAAGGTCGGGTTGGATCCGATAATAACTCTGAAAGTGGTCTTTGAGTGGTTGATTTTGGATCCAAAGGCTTCATAGAAAGTATCCAAGGACCTCCAAAATGTCTCCAGGCTAGTGCTATCGTTGTGGATAAACGTGTTATATCATCGGCAAAAAGTCTCATGGTGATCTGGCCATGGTCATAGGGCAATCTGAGGCCTTTGATCTTACTTGCTTTCACCTATTGTTTCACCAATTGGCTAAGCCCTTCCGTGGTAATGACAAAGAGAAGGGGAGCCATGGGCACCCTTGTCTAATTGATCTTTTTAGTTTGATCACCTTCAAAAGTTGGCCATTAACATTAATTTGCCTTGACCCATTTCCTAGAAGGGTCGAGATCATCTTGGTGAATTTTTTACTGCATCCGAGATCTTTAAGTGATTGCAAAATATAGTCCCATTCTAGCCTATTGTAATCTTTGTCAAAGTCGATCTTGAGGAAAACCACATCTTGTCCTGACTCGTCCGTGAAGTCAAGACCTTCCCAAATATCTATAGTGGCTTCCAATATTGACCTTCCTTTTATAAAAGCTTTTTGGTCCTCGCTTAAACACGCTCTCAGATGGTAGGAAATTCTATTGGCTATGACTTTGGCAATGATCTTATATCCCGTTTGAAGCATCGTAATCGGACTCCAATTCTCAATTCTATTCTTTTCCCCTTTTTTTGTAGATTAACTTGATGATGCCAGACCAAACAAAGAGGGGTGCAATCACCAACTTGAAGGACTTAAAGAACTCATTAGTGAGCCTGTCCCGCCTCGGGCTTTTCCCCCTGGGGAGGGCATCAATGACTTCAATGATGTCTTCTTTTGAGATAGGAGCATCAAGCAGGGAACGAAGGTTGTGTGGGATCCTATGAGAGGATACCCTAGAAATGGTTGTCATGCAATCCCGTCTATGGTGGGAGAGAGGGGTCGAGATCCCCAAGAGTCTCATAAAATGCTCTTCAATGATTCCAAAATTCTCTTCTTCTATCTTGCATACATCACCATTTGAGTCTAGCAATAGGGGGATTGATTCTCTGTTTTGTTTCCTTTTAAGGATGTTGCACATCTCTTTGGTGGGTTTGTCAGCTTTGTCAGCCCACCACTCCGTAAAGAATATTTGCAAGTTTTTCCTTTGTATTTCTTCCTTGTATGTCAGCAACGCTCTGATTTTTTGTAGACCTTCTGGGATTGAGCTTTTCCTTTGTTCACTTCCTCCTCGAGTCTCCAAAGTCTATGAGCTTCTCTACGTGCTCGGGGTCAATTCCCTTTTCAACTTTGATGGACATAATTCATTTCATTAAATACTCTCTTGAAATTCTGTCACTCAATCTTAATTTTCCTTGCTTTTTTCCTTTTAGAAAAAAATCTTCTTCTTCTACTCAGTGCTCCAAAATGATGGAGGTTGTACCCCTCAAGATTCTTGTTTTCCCCTGGTTCATCTAAGTAAATCTCTCCAAATGAGACTCTTCAATCTTCATTTTGCCTTCCAAGCACCAAAGGCTTCTCCTCTTGTTTTTTCCAAGCTAAGATACGGAATATGTTTCGTGGGCTTTGATTCTATTGGAGAAACGATAAGAAGACCAAACACACTAGTGGGAGGGAGTTGGAAGAACGATAATGAAGGAAAATCCTCTCTTAGAGGCGCTTATGTTGAGGTTGCAAAATGAACTAATATAAAAAATATTCTACATTAACAATAGTCAAGAAACTCTAAACGGTGTAAAACATTAAGATCTTCTTTTTCATGTAAGATACGAATCTTCTTTTTCATGTAAGATACGAATATGAAAGAGAGAAAGGTTGTGTGTGATCAATATGAGCTGAAAACAATCCAGGCCAAGAAGAATAGATTGCATGCACACGAGCTTTAATAAAGCTAAGGTGAAAATGTTTCCATGAGAATTCTAACAAGATCTTCGTGAGAACTTGAGGATGAAGGTGATGAACCCTCACAAGGTATCCATGGAAGCTCTAACTCTTATAGAAATTTAAGAAACTATAGGAACCTAGCTTCCACGTATTGAGACAATAACCTATGACTCTCCACCGACCTTCCATTATACAGATTTGGGGACTTATAGTGACCTCTAGAGTAACTCGAGCTAATTTTCCACCTTTTACATGTGCATTTTCCACCACTACTTTAGGATTTCCCACTAGAGTCTACTAGTGGTAGATTGTGTGGCAGACCCGTAAGGTCCATGCACTACTGACAAGTGAGTCTAGCTAGCTCTCACACATCTAACAAGTGCATATATTTGTGGTTTGCTACACATACATTAAATTGTCAAACCGAGATTACGACTTGACCAAGTGCATAGAAGCAGGTGCTCATAGTAATGGTTAATGTGGGAATAGGTCAAGTAGTGCATGCAAGTGTGATTTTCTACCCTACACAACACCTTGTACATGTGGGTTGTGTCATGATACTTAGTGCAGTAGAAAACACTAAATTGCTAATATCTCCTAGCTCCAACACCCGAATATGTCAATACTAGGTTCCTTTTAAAGTTCTCGATGGGACACATCTAGTCAAAGTGGCTCATTTGATCATAATTTTTGCACAAAGTTACATACAAAAAACCAAGTATTGGGAATCACCTAGGAACCCCTTGCACATTAGTAGACACAAAGTACAGAGATCTATAATCTCCCTCAATTAAGGACATGACTTCAGTTGAGGAGGGCAATGTTATGCATGTCTTCTGAGGTCATCATTTGCTCATTCTCTGATTCACTAGAGATATTCAAATAAGTGGAATATATAATCATCTAACTCATGCTTCCTACTAGGGAAATTATGCTCCTTCTCCTCCCTAAGACTCATCCTAATCTCAAGTTCATTCACAACTTAAGTTTCCTCTCAATCTTTCTAAATTTAGATTGTTTAAAGTCCTTGATTTTAGCTCTAGATGGATTTTATGTTCAAAATTCCCCCAAGAATCATTTCTGGTCCAAGAGTGGCTTGTCCTAGGAAATCACGATACACGATACTTATGAACCTCACGATATAGGATACACAACTCAACGATACAATACCTATCTAAATGATACACGACACACAAAGGATAATGGTACTCGACACTTGATTTCACGACACATGATACAAGTTAAAGTATCGGTAATACATGATACATGTGAGTGTCGGCAACACATGATACTTGAACTTGTGATAGGACACACAAGCACAATGATACACAATACTTTGAAGTCACATTATGACACTTTGGGGTACCCCTGGTACATGATACACACACAAGATGACACACAATACTTGATACATGAACACATGTGGACACTCAACCACCCTTGACACATGGTATGTGAGTATCGATGATACTTGATTGGAAGGGAGGTTTCGATGATACACAATAGCTACAAAGGTATCAACAACACATGAGAATCTATTATTACAATACTAGACTTGACGAATCATGATACCTGGACTTTTCCTACTTATTTTCAAATTTCTAAACTGATATTTGTGCTCCTTGTGCAGTCCTCTCCCCCCTATGTGCGTGCATTGTAAATATTCCTATTGTTTCCCCTAGAATGATCCTCATCACACTCAGGATGTGTCATTTCTACCCACATGCATGTGAATATGCAAAAATGATATCACAAGGCTATAGGGATCATCTCAAAGGTCTCCTGTCTCAATTGTCAACCCCGAACTCTCACTATATGGGGAGCACCAAGTGATACACATCTCAACAATACAGGTCATTAGTTGTTCTCTCCATGATAGTTGTGATTCTACAAATGAATCTATGATGTGGTTTTTGGTTTTATACCCTAACCAAGATTAATGGCCATAAAGAAATGCAAATTTTTGTTTTTTCTAGAGTTTTGAAGGTCCTATCTACTCAAATGAAATATTTTTCTAAATCCTAAACCGTACTCTCCAATTCCTAATCTAATGGTAAAATGTTGTTACACACACACACTAGGTGTACGAGAAAACAAGTGCAAGTGATCCATGTTGCCACAATGCTGAATTCCTTCTTCATGTTCACGATCTTCACAATGACACTAACCATCACGTAGGCACCTTGACTAAGGCCCTTGTCCCTGGAAATGGTGCCAAAAACAGACTGGCAAGGTCCATGCACAAGTGACAAGTGAGTCTAACTAACTCTCACATGTCCAAAAAGTTCACATAGTGGTGTTTTGATACACACACATTAAATTATCAAACTGAGAGTAAGAACCAATCAAGTGCATAGAATCACATGCACATACTGATGCCTAATGTGGGAATAAATCAACTGGTGCATGCAAGTTCAATTTTCTACCTCACATGACACCTTCTACATGTGGGTGTGTGTCATGATACTTGGTGCAGAAGTAGACACAAAATTGCCGATTTGTCCTACCTCCCATACTCAAATATGGTCAATAGCAAGTTCGTTTCAAAAGATTCAAGGAAACACATCTATTGCAAATGATTTGACCTCTATCAGACTTTTTTGAACAAATGAATGTGCAAGAAACAAAGTGTTGAGAATCACCTACTTACACCTAACGACTCCCTATGCTTCACACAGGCAAGATAATAATGGAAAAAGGTGGAGAAGGGGTAGACAACACATGCAAGCACACATTAGATGCCTTAAACATTCCCTCTTTAGGAGGTTTTTTCCCCCATCTTGTACATATGCCTATAGCCCTAACGGGTGACTTATCTTTGTACATTCTAGTGTTAATACATTATGTATTGTGTGTTGTGCTCCAAGCTTCTTCTTCTTCCTTGTGTTGTTCACCTGCTTCCGCAGACCTCAAACTTCAACAATTTGTATCACAATAGGTCATTGCTTAATTAGGGCATCCTCGACATCCCTCTACTCACAGTCTCATAACCGCATGAAATTTGGTGAGCATACTAAGCATGATTAGGAGTTCAAAACATTTTCACTTAGTGGTTCCGAAATCACAATTTGAGCTTGTTTCGGCCTTCAAATGCACTATCATAGCACTTGTGCTAGAAATTTTGTCTTTTTGTGCCAAAGATATATACACGTTTTGGTTTTCCAGAATAAGCGCCTCAAAGTCTGCTATACGTTTAGTGGAACTTGTCAGGGTAGTTCTGTTCAACTTTTTCAGATACGGTCATTTTTTTGCATCAGGGTATTTTAGTCAGTGGCCATGGCTGAAAGAAGTGATGTATTCCGTATGTTGGTTTTTGAGGATAAGTTGGACAATACCAATTTCCCATTATGGGCTTATATGATGTGTCATGTATTGGTTGCAAAACGATTGTGGAATATTGTACAAGGTATTGAAAAACGTCCTATTTCACCTTCAAACACAATTGCTAAAGGTGATGCAAATGGCATTGAAGATGGTGATATTCTTCATGTTCCTATTCATGTTGCGATTCCTGTTGCACCTACTATAGAGAAAATTCGTTGGGATGGCAGAGATGCTCAAGCACATGCATTGATAGCATTGTCTAACAAATGTGCCATTATTCCTCACATTTGCTCTTGCAGAATAGCTAAGGATGCTTGGGATACACTTACCACTTTATTCCAGGTAAGGAATGAGGCTCATGTTTCTTACCTCCAAACATAGTTTGAGATTGAGCACATGAATGAAGGAGATTCCATGGATAGTTTTTTGACAAAGGTCAAAGATTTGAAGGAACATTTTATTTCTGTTGATGAAGTCTTTGAGAGTTCACTTATGCAAAGTGTTCTAAATGGTCTTCACAATTCATATCAGAGTTTTGCTTCTACCTTTTGTTCGATGATGAAAGGTATCAAAATGCCTTAACATTTGAGGAGTTAGTCTTTGTTCTGTTGCAAGAAGACCAGTCTAGGCAGAATAGGTCCATTATGCATGTTGCAGATCAAGCCTTCTTGGCTAGTCAGGACAACAAAGGTAAATGGAGCTCTTCTACTAGTAAGCAAAAATTTGCTAATTTTGCACAATCAAAGAAGGAAGACACAGATGAGAGGAAAACAGAAAAGCAAAAATTGTTTTGCAAATATTGTAAAGAAAATGATCATCATAAAGAGCTATCCAAAACTATTCGCTAAAGAGGCAAGGAAGAAAGAGGCAGGAATGGTTGTTGCAAAGGCCTCTACACCCAAAATTGAGTCTACTAATCTTGTGCAGAATGAAGAATGGGTATTTACCACTATTTACAGTTATGACCCATCTTGTTATGAATAGTGTACGTCTACAGTAGACTCAGATGTTTGGTACTTTGATAGTGGGGCGACCAAACATATTAACTCACAATGCAGTTTCTTCACTTCACTCGAGTTTGCCCCTACAAGGAATACTATCACATGCACCAACAACTCCTCTTATCCTGTTATGGGAGTTGGTAAGATCATTCTAACTACTGCTGATGGTAGTTCTTTTACATTGTCAGATGTTTTATTTGTGTCAAGGATCAAGAAAAATCTATTATCAGTTTATCATTAGCCAAAATCGGCTTGGCTGTGAAATTTGTTGATGATATATGTATAGTTCATGATCTATCAAATGGCAATGTCATTATTGCTTCTAGCATTTTATGTTGTGGCTGTATAAGCTCATAGACTTTGAAAAACCTATGAATGATTCAGCATGTGGAGTACATGATTCTCAGGCTTTGTCAGATGCATAGCTTTGGCATGCATGCTTTGGTCATCTGAATTTTGCTAGTTTGCTATGCCTGCAGAAATCTAAAATGATGTCCTCTTTCCCCAAACTTGAGGCACCTAGTAAACATGTATGTGAAGGTTGTATTTTGGGATAAATGCAATGTTCCTCCTTCCAAAAGGATGGTTCAATTCGAGCTACTCAGAAAGTGTAGTTTGTTCATAGTGATGTTTGTGGTCCTATGCAAACATCTTCTTTTGGGAACTATCTTTACTTCATGACTTTCATCGATGATTTTTCTAGGCATGCATGGGTATATCCATTGAAAGAAAAGTCTGAAGTGTTTGTGTGCTTCAAACAATTTTTTATTTTGGTTGAAAATATGTCAGCATGTAAAATGGGCACCCTCCGTTCTAATCGAAGGGGGGAATATATGTCTTGTGACTCAAATGCATTTCTGGCTGAACATGGGATAAAACATCAGTGTACAGCGATGTATACACCTCAATAGAATGGTATTGTTGAACGAAAGAATAGGTCACTCATGGAGATGGCCAAGTGTATGGTCAAGAGTCAAGCTTTACCACATAGTTTTTGGTTTGAGGCTGTTATGTGTGCCACATATGTACTTAACAGGTGTCCCACTAAAGCATTGTAGTTTGTCACTTTGTATGAGGCTTGGCATGGTCGTAAGCCATCTATTGCTCACCTACGTGTTTTTGGTTGTTTGGCATATGCATTAGTGCTTGAAAAACAATGCAAGAAATTGGATGATAAAGCATTGAAATGTATTTTTATTGGGTATAGTATTGAAAGCAAAGGTTATCTTCTATATCATCCATAGAATAAACACATTTTGGTTAGCCATGATATTGTTTTTGTGGAAGATGCTAATGAGGCAACTTTCTCAGCCTTTAGAGGTTTCATGTGATGATGCAGATCATTATATTTCTGATGCAGATCATTATATTTCTGATGCAGATTTACATGATGCACTTGTTGATGAGACAACTGATATTGAGCAAGCAAAAACTATGCCAAAATGGCTAGTATAGACTTTGTGTGATAACAACTTAGATGCACCTTTGTCATATCGTACTCATAGTACTTCTTTTGCATCAGATTGCTATGTTATGGCTACCTCTAGCATCTGTGATGAGAATGAGCCTGTTTCATTTGATGAAGCACAAAATTCAGAAAATTGGATGGTTGCTATGCAATCTTTATATGATTCTATAATGAAGAATGATATTTGGCCTTTATGTGACTTGCCTCCAGGCAAGAAGGCCATTGGCACTAAGTGGGCATACAAGCTAAGGCATAAGCCTGATGGAATAGCTGACATGTATAAGGCTAGGCTTGTTGCAAAGGGTTATGCTCATGAAAGAGGCTTTGATTTTGATGAGAGCTTTGTTCCTACTTGCCAATGACTACTTTTCATAGCATCTATGCACTCGTAGCTCATCATGGTTGGAATGTACATCAATTGCACATTAAAACTTCATTTTTGAATGGTGACTTGCATGAAGAAGTGTATGTTTTTCAGCCCCATGGCTTTGTGCAAAACGAACATGAAAACCAAGTGTGCACGTTGAAAAAGGCATTATATGGTTTAAAACAAGCACCATGTGCTTGGTATGAAAAAATGCATGCCTACCTGATTGCACATGGTTTTGAGAACAGTCCAACTGAGAGCACCTTATATGTTGAGTGTGTTAATGATGTGCTTCTTTTCATTGTTGTCTATGTTGATGGCATGCTGCTCACTGGTCCTCATGAGAAGCATATTGCTGATTTTAAAGCTGATTTGCATGCCTCATTTGAGATGTCACATTTGAGGCATTTGCATCATTATCTAGGCATTCAGTTTATGCAAGTTCATGGTGGAATAGCTTTGTGTCAAACCAAATATAAGAAACATTATTACAGTGTTTTCGCCTTGAAGACTGCAAACCTATTGCCACTCCTATGGAGACATGTTTATAATCATGATGCTGGAGATGTATTTGATGATATTCTCTATCAGTAGGTTGTTGGATGCTTGATTTAATTATGCATTACTTGGAAAGATATTTAGTTTGTTGTCTCATAGATGAGTAGGTTCATGCATTGCCCAGGTGTGAAGCATTAGAAGGCAGTTATGCACATCTTTTGCTACTTAAGTGCTACCCGGCTACATGGATTGTTTTATCCCAAGGGGGGATGACCACCGCTAGATTTTCATGCTTTCTTTTACTCTAACTAGGCTAGTTGCTATGACACTCATGTGTCCACTAGTGGTTTTTGCTTCATGCTTGTTAGCTCATGCATATCTTGGTTGAGCAAGAAGGAGCCTACTGTGGCCACCTCTAGTTGTGAGGCTGAGTATAGGGTAGCTTTCACAACACCTATTGAGTGTGTGTGGCTCAGACACCTTATGGCTGATTTGGATGTTGGTCACTCTTCTCCCACCACCATCTTCACTAACAGTCAGAGTGCATTGGTAGTTTTGAGGAGCCATGTGTTCGATGCTCGCACTAAGCACATTGAGGTGCACTATCATTATGTCAGGGAGAGATTCTCTGTTGGAGAGATCAGTTTGGCATATGTGCCCACATAGGAGAACATTGCAGACCTTTTCACAAAGACTCTTCCTAGGGAGAAGTTTGAAGCTTTCAGCAAAGCTTTGGGCTTACTTCCTTTTGTGGATTGATTCCACATAGCTTCACACTTCCTTATACATGAGCGCTAGATCCTTGATCATCGCATCACTCCCAGGGGAGATTTGTTGATATATTTAGGTAGTGATGTGTGTGAACACACTAGGACCACCGTGGCACTTTTTACCCTCTTTAGGAGGTTTTCTTCCCATGGCTTGTGTATACGCCTATAGCCATAATGAGTGACTTATCTTTGTACATTATAGTGGTACTACATTATGTATTGTGTGTTGTGCTCCAAGCTTCTTCCTCTTCCTTGTACTATTCACGTGCTACCATAGACCTCAAACTCCAACAACATAGTTATACTCACTGTAGCTCAGTGATGAGTAGCACCTCCTTTAATGTCAATCCGGGAAGACATGAGGATGGTATGAAGACCACGAGCAAGTGGAAGCACAAGTGCGTGAGTGAGAAGCACACAAGCATGCACACACATACACACACACGCGCACACACAGTAAGAACAAAGAGAGTAAGACAATGGAATCACTTCTATTGCAAGAAAGTTCTCATACAAGCTCAAACTACAAGAAGCTAGCCCAAAAATGAGCTCTCTAGCTCTATTTATAGTTTTTGACTAGCTTTGGCCCTGTCCAGACCTAGTGTCCGGCCTAGTTAAAAATTAGGTTCCAGGGCTTATTTGAGGGCCCAAACGAGATCTAAAAATTATGAAAATTGACAGGCAACTACTTCTAAGGCTCCCCAAGCTCGAGGACTCCTTGGCTTGTACAAAATGGAGCTACAAAAAGGTGAAATGATATTTACAAGGGTTTGTAGTGATGAGAATCACTTTAAAATGATGTGAGGGTTTTGAAAAAAATGAAGGGTTGCCTCAGTGCTAGATCTGCATGTGTGTCCGTACTTGCTTCTTCCCGTATACTATCAACACTCTCCCCCCCCTAGGGTCTGTCGCCTCTGACAGACCTTTGATCTGCGGGTTGATCAATATAGTTCTGGAGAATGTCAGCTCCCACCTCATGTTCTTTGATTCGCAGCCCTCGGATCAGGTCTCTCTGCAGGGTATCCCAATTGACTGGGCCCGGTATGTCCGGCTGTGGCGTTGTGTAGAGTTCTGAGTGCATCGTTTGTTCGCAGGCAAAGAGGTGTAGCAAATGGGTGGGCCTTGGCGCGAATACCTCTGAGTGTGCTTCCCAGAACCCCGTGGTGAACATTTCATCGAAAGTTTGCTTGTAGCAGGCAGGGAGATATCTGATGCGTGCGTGCCATGCATAAGCAACTCGTATGCTTGGGGTGGTGCTCATATCATATAGCAGGTCATAATTACCATTCACAAACCCGGGAATCGGAGGTTGAATATGACAGACATTTCGGAAAGTTTTGAGCACAACCTGCATCATATCGAAGATCTTGAGCATCATCTGGGCAGCCACATCTGGCATAGGGTGGAGGCGTGGAAGCCAATGTCTGATGGTAGCCATCATGTAGGCTACCGTAGGCGTGCCGCTTGGGGGTGCAATGGCAGGGTAATTGAGCCATTCTTTGCAATTGGCGTTGTTCTTGACTTTGATTGCAAATGACTTCCATGTCCTTCTCCGTTGTATTGGTCCATAGCAATTGTTATACTTTAAATGCATGGGTGCGTGGTCCCATGTTCGTAGCATTTCGGGATAGGTTTCCAATAGCTTTTGCCTCCAGATGGGTTGATGTATTCTCCCTTTGCGTGCCTCCTCTGGGATGTCCTCCGGTTCAAATTGCGTTGCGAACGTTGGGTACTTGTTGGTCTTACGTTTGATCTCAGCGTTGTAGTCTGCCAACAGTACAAAGTATGGCTTATATTGTAATTCTGAGCTGGTGATTAGTCTTCTAGGAGCCAGCTGTCTGAAGTATTCTGATTGAAGTATGGTTTCTTCAATGGTCTTCATGGCCAACATCTGGTAGGTGATACGTTCTTCATGAGTCTGCCCCATTTCTTCTACCTGTTTCATCCATGCCGACGGGGGTTCCTCATAAGTGTCCTGTCCCTCTTCAGTGGTTGTGCCTCCTGGAAAAGGTTGAGGCTCATAGTTCTCTTCATACGCTTCCTCCACTGGAATAATAACTGCTTCTTCTTCCATGGGTTGCTCAGGTGGGGAAGGAGGTCGTTCATATTGTAACAACTTGATTTTTAACTCGGCCACCTGCTGACGTAGCTCTAGTACTTCACTGGCTACTGATAATTTCGGCTCTGGTGAGGTTGCAGCGTTGGCCGTCTCCTTGTGTTCTTGTTGGTGTGGTGCAGGCACTTGGGCTTTCTGTAGGTCTTTGACTTGGTCAGCAAGCTGATCATGAGCCTCCAGGAGAGTGGCATAGGTCTCTAATATTTGTTGTATATTCTCCGAGGGGATGACTTGGAACTTAGCCGGGTCAATGGGTGCCCCTGGAGTATTTTCCATGGCTGCTTCGAGGTTGTCTTGATTTTGTTGTTGTAGTCTTTTATTTTCTTCTTGAGCAGCCGCTAAATGGCGTCGGAGTAGAGCCATGTTTCGTTGTAGTCTCGCGTTACGGGCTAATTGATCTCTAAGTTGTTCTTCAGTTACCCTACTCTTCTCTGCATGTGTGGATTCGAGCTCCACCTGATGTTGTTGAAGGGTAGTCACCTCCTGCTGTAGTTCTGTATTAGATAACTCCAGGGCTGTGACTCGTGCCTGGAGATGGGCTGACAAAGTACAGAGTTCTTTATTGTTTTCTTCTAGTAACCTATATTCCTGTTTAAGTTGGGCAGCAGCTTCGAGCATGGTGTTGAGTGCATGACTAAATGAAGTGGGTGCAGGGGTAAAGGTGGAAGATACAAGGGGTCGGGGGATGGGAAAGGGAGAAGTGGATGTTGTGCCTACAGTGCTTGGAAATGGCGTCGTGAGTGAAATGATACGTGGTGATGTTGGAATAGCAGTGGTGGTGGGTGATCCTGTGGATGGTGAGATGTCCATGGGATCGGACGTGAGAGTGTGTGATTCGTGCACTGTGAATACAGGAATGGTGGGTGGTGTGACAGTGGTGGCAGTGAATGTGGGGGAGTGGTGTTGGGAAAGGGACTTTTTATTATAATTATCTACCTGTTGGAGTATATTTACAAGGTTTGTCCAAAATGAGGGTTGTGTGACTTGGGTTGAGTGTGAGGCAGTTGCTAGGGGTGTGGTGGATATGGTTTGGGTGTGGGTGAATGGAAAAGGATGGGATGAGGTCTGGCTATTGGCTAGTGGTTCTCCAAGGGCGGGGAGATAGGAAGGGTGACCTATTATGGTTTGATCGGTGGCCGGATGACCGGTGTGAGGCTCAAAAATTTGGGTGGAAGTGCTGGATGTGGGTAAAGGGAAGGCTGTAAAAATGGAGGTGTGTACAATGGTTTCATGATGGGTGGATGTCAGTTGTTCCGAAGGGATTGTGGAGAAGGGTTCTGAAGGGTGGATGGAAGGTGGCGGTGGGGATGGTACATGTGTAATTACCTCTTGTTCGTCAGTGGGACTAGGGCTCGTCATGTGAACGTCCTCTAAAATTATAGTAGGCAAGGCGGTAGAGGCTTCCATTTGAATCATTTTCCCGCGTCGTGGCCGTGTATCAATCCTTCGTTGGTCGTAGACAGGGTTTTCCTGATATACCATTGTCCTCAATGCCTCCCCAATCCCACATGTCTCTGCCAATAAATTCAGTGATTCCACAAAGTTGGAGTCCACATTCTCGGCTTGAAGCATCTGGTTCACTAGAGCTCTATTCGCCGCTTCTGTCATCTTATGCCTTCTCTGTACCTGCTTGATTGTCTTGTACAGCCGTCTGAGTTGTGCTGTGTAGGCAGGGGCCTCCTCTTCACTGTCTTGCGGGTCATTTCTGTGTGCGCCTTCCTGCACTTGTGTGTCTTGGTCATGAGGATGTTGTGCCACTCCTTCCCCTTGTACTCTGCTCGTCTCGCCCCGTGGCTGTTCTCTTTGGGCAGATGTGCCCGGACCCACATTGTCAAGGGAATCTTCACTGTCGGATAGGGGGACCGTCTACAGAAATCTTTCAAAATCAAAGTTTGGGTCCTCTGTGAAGGTGGCCATCGCTGCAAATTCTGCATCGGTAGGTAGTGGAGGGGCAGAAGGAGTGGGCTGTACCACCTCCCTTGGTTGAGACTCTTGGAGATGGATTGTGATAGGTGCCACCTGGGCTTCCTCTCTAGTGGAGACTTCGGCGGTGGCTTCTGGAGGGATCAGGACCTGTGAAAGGGATCCACGCATTCTTTTTGCAGGCTGACTCCCTGACTTTCGCCCTTTGAACAGCTCCAGGTGTGCATACTTTAGGGCTCGAGCAACTGGCACATCATATGCCAGACATCTGTAGATGATCCTTGTCAACGCACAACAACCATGTAAAGTGGGCTTCCTCGCCCCCCGCTTGCCAGCCTCATATACCTGGTCTAAGATCCATACCGGCATCTTAATGGGCAAGCTTCCGGTCTCTGCTAAATACAACCCGTACCATATCTTCTTGTGAGGCTGAGTGAAACGGTCCTGAGCGGGAAATGCGAAGTGCTGGAGGCACATCCGCAGAGGTATGGCGATGTTGGGGGTGAGGGCGCACATTTCCTTGAGCTTCTTGACTCTATTGCTTTTCATTGATTCTGGTATCAAGGGGTCGCGATCTGAAGGCACATGAGTGCCATACATTTGAAGGGCTTCCCTGATTAAGGTTACATTTAATTCAAACTTCCTCATCTCCTCCAGATTAGATAAGGAGGGCACCCAGAATGTGCCTGAATGATCTTTATCCCCGGTAGGTTTCAACGTAGCAATCAAGTAGTAGCACCTGAGGAAGTCAGGTTTAGGTAGAGCTGCACTGAAGTAAGTTTGAAGTCCTGCCTTTTGCCAGATATCTTGAAGTGGAGCTGCATTTTGTAAGGTCTCAAATTCTCTTGAAAAGAATTGGAAGGTCCACCAAACCCCTCCACACTCCATCTTGGACTCCCAGATGTGATCTGCGTCTCCCAAATCCCCTGGCATTTCATTGAACCAATGGGAGTGCCCTTTTACTCTTTCGGTTAGTCCACTGGGTGGATCTAGAATAGGAATCCTTCGCACATTCAAGAATTCTTCAGGCCTAGCTGTTGGTGGAGCTTCCACTGGCATGGCATCCCAATTGATTGGAGCACCAGATCCTGCCTGAGAGCTTGTGCCTGCCGCTGTTGCCATGAGAGTAGGTTGCTTATCTGCTGGAAGACGAAAGGCACATTAGTGTTGCATAGGAAACAAGATGTAATGGTGTTCCCTTCACAATACTAACATGACAATCCCGGAGGTCAGTAGTTAGTGGTGAGGTGTTTATGATATGTGTGAGTGGTGATTAAAGGTCAGTGTCATCCTAGATGCATACTTTGGTTATGCAATGGCTCAAAATGCTCCTGTGTTAGTGTGGACGGATTTACAGAATAGGGTCAGGGGGTTTAGTACACAGTTTAATTCTCCACACTTTGATAGAGGAGTCGTAGCTCTTAGAGCTAAGGACACGTGAAGATTTCGGTATGAGAGTGTGATGTATTTGGGACCTTGTGGGTACCCATTTCCAGACATTCCTGGGGTTGATGGGAGTGGGGACAGTGAGAGGTGTAGGTATCTTGTCACTTTCTGAGTTGTTGGCCACGAGTGCTTGTGAAAGCTGCTTCATCCTAGTGCCTGAAGGTGAAGTACTTTGGGCTTGTAAGCAAGCCTTGGGCACCCATATCTGTCTGGCATTAGGGGTGGCCTTCATTGACCGCTTAGGAACCCAAATAGAAATGGTATGCCTAGGGGTTATCCTAGGGGGCTTCTTCACTTTGTTCCTTGATGGTGAGGCTCGTTTCTTGTCTCCTTGAGAATCTGCTATTGGAGCTGTGGGTTTTCCATCCTTGCGTATCCAGATCTGCTTCACGCCACGAGATGCTCCATGTTGCGCGGGTTGGCGCTCCTGCCTCTTGATCAGCGGCCTCCTTCGTGTAGAGTGATGTTCGGTCCGTTCATTTAGAATCTTCTTTGGGTCAGTTAGGAACTCCTTCTTGACTCCTGAACCTTCAGTAAGATTGACATTCCTCTGCACCATAGAAGTTTGGACAAGCACAACATGGTTATCTTCGTGTGGATTCCTGGAGGGACCAGGAGTTGGTGCCTGTTCTATTGGTTTGAGCGCTTGATTTTCTAATTCAATCGTGAGACGACTTTGGCCTACCCAAGCCTGAAGAAGTCCACTTCTTAGGTTCAGGTTGACTGCGTGATCATAGATCCAGTCTTGGCCCAAGATAAGCGGTTCGGTCAGATCCTCGTCTTCACACACTAGCACTTTTACTGGCATGAGGACCTCTTGTATGTAGAGGGGAAGATCCACCTCTCCCATGCAAGGGGTTTCAACACCTCCTAATCCTATCAGATAGGCTTCTATGGGTCTTACCTCCAATTGCAGCTGCTGGCAATAAGAAAGCCGAACTGCACTTGTGGCTGCTCCTGAATCAATTAAAGCCCTCACGCTTGTTGTGCTGTCTCTTTGTCCTATTTCTAGGGTCACAAATGGTCGTCGGTCCACTATCTTATGGGTACGTTCACCTGAAGCCTCACACATGGCCATGTGATAGCGTGGAGACTCTTGAGTGTCAGTCATAGGCTGGTCCCTTCCTTGTCTCCTCAGCTTCATTCGTCTGATACGCTCTAAGGCCTCTGCCTGTGCTTCTTCTCGAAATTCGTTTTTCCTCCTCTTTACGTTGTTTAGCAGTATTGAGTCGACTTAGCATTTCCTCCGTGAGGGGTTCTTGATACAGCTTGACTCTGCACCCGCTAATACAGTTTGGGAGGACATCCCCCTCTAAAGTGGCTAGTTGTACTGCTCCACTCGTGGAGATCCTATTAATGATCATAGGTCCGTAGCCTCTCTTTTCTAGCTTCCTTGCGTGTTGTTTCAATGTGTAGACTAACACTAGATCTCCTGCCTTCAAGCCCTTATCCTTCACATGGGCATCAAAGTATGCCTTTTGCCGTTTCTTTGCAGCATAGATACCTGCTGCTGCTCGTAGCCTCGTCTCACCTAAACGCTCTAGATCAAAGATCCTAGAGGACAACTCGTGTCCATTCCACTCATGCTCTTGTGCTACTCTTAAAGCTGGAATTAGGAAATCTAAGGGTAGCACCGCATTTTGTCCGAAGACCATCTGAAATGGGGTGGTATTGAGTACCGTTTTGTAAGCCACTCGGTATGCCCAAACAGCATGATGAAGTTGTTTGTCCCAATCAGAGCGTTTATTATTTACAAGTTTCGTCAATACATTACACAGGATCTTATTCGTGCTCTCGGCTTGTCCGTTAGCCTGTGGGTGATAGGGTGCAGATTTCTTATGTATCACCATGAATTCTTGAAGGAGATTTTCAATGACCTCATTCAAGAAGTGCGTACCTCTATCACTAACCAACTCTATTGGTAACCCATATCTAGTGAACACATTTTCAAATAAGAACTTAGCCGTCGTTTGAGCATCATTCTTTGTCGTGGCTTTTACTTCCACCCACTTTGTAAGGTAATCTGTGGCTACAATAATGTATTCTGCATGGGAGTTTCTAGCTGGGGGGTTAATAGGACCAACAAAGTCTATACCCCACTTTGAAAATGCACGTCCTCCCATCATTGGCCTTAAAGGCATCTCGTCTTTTCTTATCGGATATTGGGCACGTTGGCATGTGTCACATTTCTTCACATAAGTATGTGCATCCATATGAAGAGTGGGCCACCAAAGTCCTGAGAATAGAATGGTCTTAATTACTCTGTCAGGCCCAAAGTGTCCACCTGCAGCACCGCTGTGTGCAGTTTCTAAGACTTTCAAATAGTCTGATTCATGAACGCACAGTCTTAGGTAACCATCCTTGCCTCTTCGATATAGGTTGTCTCCTACTAGGGCATAGTCTTGAGCCTCTTGCTCCATACTCCGTTTTCTTGCAAGACTAGCCTGATTGGGCAATGTTCCCGATCTCATGAACTCAACCAATGGAGCACTCCAATCTGGGGTTAATGACACGTGATAAAGAGTGGCATGCTCCACTGGGGGTCTCTTCTGGCATACTGGACAATTGTGAATCCACTCTTGTATTTCTTTGTCCATGCTAGGCCAGTACACTCCTAAGCGTTTTAGATTCTGCAATGTTCGTTGTTTAGAGTAGTGATTCCCTAGCAATCCCTCATGGGCTTGTTGCAACCAACTAGTATGTTCATCGTCCTCGACACAACATGCTAATACGCCCTCGGCATCTTGCTTGTACATACTTCCGGCCAATATTTGATACTTTAGTGATTTTACAATTTCCTCTTTGCTTGTTTTCACATTCTTATTTGCAGGCCCGAAGGTTAGGACTGGTACCAACTTATTTGCCCATTTAGGAACAACTTCTAAATTGAACAGATAAGCATCGGGCAATTCATCAGACACTCCTTGCGGTGGCTCTCCTGAAGTGATGCGAGAAAGATAGTCAGCCCTAAGATGGGTTCTACCTTTCCTGACAACAACTTCAAAGTCGTATTCCATTAGTAAGAGGAACCATCTTACTAAGCGGCCTGTATTGCAAGGTTTATTGACCAAATATAGTAAAGCTTGGTGATCAGTGAAAAACTTGAACTTATTGGCTAATAGATAGTGTCTAAACTTCTTCACAGCATATACCATGCCTAAGCCTTCTCTCTCCGTTGTGGTGTAATTTCGTTCAGCTGCATTTAATTGCCTACTAGCATATGCTATCGGCAAATCTAGGTTTCCTTCACCTGTGGGTTGTGCTAGCACACATCCTATTGCATGATTGGAGGCATCTACATGGACGTGAAAGGGTTTGCTCCAATCCGGAGTAGTCAATATTGGTGCTGTGCACAAACGTCTTTTCAGCTCGTTGAAAGAATTCTCGCATTCCTCGTTCCACTCAAAGTTTGTTAACAACCCATAAAGAGGTTTAGCTATGATGGCATACATGTGGATAAACCTACGGTAATATCCACAATGGCCCATAAAGGCTTGTACCTCTTTAACATTCCTTGGTCTGGGCAACTCTGCTATTGCTCTCACTTTGTCTTCATCTGTTGAAATTCCATTCTTAGAAACGATGTGACCTAAGATCTTACCTTGTCGTACCATGAACACACACTTCTCTGGATTCAGACACACTCGATAATCTCTACACTTGTTGAAGATTTGCCTGAGCTCAGGGATGTGGTAACTTCTTTCTTGGGAATGGGCGCATAAATCATCCACATATACTTCTAAGCTCTTCCGCAAGAACTCTTTGAAGACATGACACATGAGTCTTTGGAATGTTGCAGGTGCATTGGTGAGCCCAAATGGCATCACACGAAATGCAAAGATTCCCCATTCTGTGGCAAAGGCCGTTTTGTGCTGATCTTCGGGGGCAATGGCTACTTGGTTGTAACCTGAAAACCCATCAAGGAAGCTGTAAACTTCCTTGCCTGCAACACGCTCCAAAAGATGTTCGGTGATTGGAAGAGGATAACTATCTCGGATCGTAGCGGCATTGACTTTTTTAAGGCTAATGCACACTCGCAATTTCCCATTCTTCTTGGGCACCACTACAATGGGGGACACCCATTCAGTGTGCTCAATCTCATAGATGAATCCAGCTTCAATCAGCCTGTCAATTTCCTCTTTTATTTTGGCCGCATAATTGTCATTATATGTGTAGGGTTTTTGTTTGGTGGGCTTAGCATCAGCAGTCATCGGAATCGTATGAGAGCAAATCTCTGGATCTACTCCTTTCAAGTCTCTATAATGCCATGCGAACACATCCCTATATTCCCTTAATAGAGCTACAAGCTCTGCTTCTTCTTCTGCACTTAGGTCGTCTCCTATGTACGTACATCGCTCTTCGTTCCCTTCAATGGTCACTACAATTTTTTTGGTCTTTTCTTTATTGTCATATGCTTCTCCTATAATGGCCTCTCTCTTAGGCATTCGTACCAAAATTTTCCTGTCTTCCACTTCATATTTCTTGAAATTTTCTGGTACTTCAAACAATGATTCTTCCTCTTCGTTGAATTGAAGGAGGTATTCCAGCATCCGTGGAATTAGGAACATAAGCTCCCTTTGGTGGTGAGCTTCCTCTTTCAACAACTGGTTGAGCCTGTGGAGGTAAAGAAACTTGTGATTTGTTTACCAACTGCTCTAATCTTTCTAGTAAGCCTTGGAAATGCAAATCCGGCTTGACAGAGTTTGTCTGATTGAACTTTTGACTGGTCTCAAGTATAGCTTGAGCTTGTTCTACCATTTTCATGCACATTTTCATCCGTTCAATCTCTAAATCTGCTCTAGGGTAACTCTTGTCTAGGTTTGCAGCTGTTGGCCCTTCTTGAAGTCGAGCCTGGTAGGCCTTGAACATCATGTCCAAGCCTTCCGGAGTGGGGTCAGCTAATAGTGATCCTACTCGGGGTGGTGGGTGGGTTACGAGAGGTGTATTAGAGGGTGGAGAAATGGAGGGTGATGGGGATGGTAGTGGTGGAAGTGTGTGGGAGTGCGGTTGAGATGTGATCTCTGTGATTTTTGCCTTGGTTTCTCTCACGCTTTCTTCAAGTTCGTTTATCTTTTTTGCCCATTGCCTCTTCATTCTTTCACGACTATCCTTCCAGGCGCTAGTTCTCTTTTTGGGTATGCTCTCTGTTTCACTCACCTCGGGGCTCTTTTCGGGACCAACACCTTGGTGTTGTTGAAGTGCCTGGGCTCTTGTGATCACCTGCACAGGTGCAGTGGACGTCACACTCCCTATGGAGTCTACAACTAACCCAACAACATTGATAGGAGTGATTTTAGGCCTGTTATTAGGGTTCTTCGGGCAATCTCATAGGAGATGCTCTTTCCCGCAATCTTGACAGAAGCCCTGAATGGTTACTGGTTGAGGTTGTGTAGGGACAGGTAGTGGACAATCACGTACAAGGTGATCTCCCTGACATCTGAAACATGGCCCTCTAGGAAATGGGGGTCGTACCTGCCTAGGTTGAGGTCTAGAGTTGGGGTTTGTGTACATGACATTAGAATACTCAGGTTCCCCACTATTTTCACTTGGGTCCTCATAATAGTATGACTCGTCATGCTCGGGTGACTGCATGTAGTAGGCCTGTGGGCTATCAATATGTGCGGAGTCAAAACTATGGTCACTTGGATCACTGTCTGATAGCAATGGGGTGACTGGGACTATGGCTCTATTCGGATTTTCTTCAGTAGATGCATATTTCACTGGGATCACATTGGTTGGAGCAGGGGGTTGCTGCACTAGGACTGGTTGAGGCCTCTGCTGCCCTTGATAAGATGGCCGATAAGTGTGCTGTGGTCTGTTGTATTGTGGTGATGGGTACTGATTCTGGTATCTACCATGTTGTGGATATGGCTGAGGATAATTTTGCCTAACAGTTTGCTTGTTATATGGGCAGTCTTGTGCAGTGTGGTTGGTGTATCTGCGCTCTATGGTGCAGTACTGGCTACTAGGATTCGCCTGTGGTTGGGCCATAATGGGGCATACACTTGCCATATGTTCACCGCCACAATTGTAACACCGCTTAACTGGGGCAAATCTCGGAATTTGCTTGCTAGAGACACCTAGTTTTTGGGCTACCTTCTCTGCAAGTTCCTCGATGGATGTGGATTGACCAGATGTCTGTTGACTAGAGCTATCAGAATCCTTATAGATTTTTGATAGTTCTAATTCCTCACCTAGATTGTCCTCAATGTCTATGCACATGCGCACGCACTCCTCTATCGTTCTAGGGTCCTTCAAGTATACATATGACCTGAGCTTAGTGCTCAACAATCCGTCTAGGAACAAGGCCACTTGTTTGGCTGGTGTGGGTAACTCCGGCATAGGGCATCTCTCCAGGTACTGTCTAAATCTTCTTCCAGCTAGTCTGACCGTCTCTTGAGGTGTTTGTTTGAAGCTATGAATTAGTGAGGAGGTGTTATGCCTGATTCCACTCTTAGAAAACTCAACAATAAATGCCTCTAAGAGTTGGTCTATGTTTCTGAAATGCCTCTCATTCAGTGGTTGGAACCACGTAAGGGCAGTGTTCCTAAGGGTTAGACCGAAAGCATTATATTGTGTGAATAGGTCCTCCACTTGTTCAGCTTTCAACACTTGTCGAAATTCTGCCACATGGTCATAAGGGTCTCCCGTGCCATCGAAATAATTCTTCATGGACTTCACCAGTTGGGTTGGTCGTAGGGTCCTAGTGTGTTCTCTCGGCCTTGGCAAAGGAAAATCATCAATGTCCCGGTGATTCCATGGGGTTCTATGTCTCTCAGGTTCTACTCTATTCCTTTCTGTTCCCGTTCTTTCTCTTCCCAGGGAGTTGGCAAAACTTACCTCAGGTTTGTCTCTACCTCTATCTCTTTGAGCTCCATGAGCTTGGGAGGTCCCAGCTCCTTGCTGACCAAAGGACACAGTAGACCTTGGTTGGGGAAAAACAAATTCTCCCTTCCATGTGTAGGCATGTCTGCCAAGCTCAGTGACCACGAAGATTCTCTCTGATGCATTGTCTAGGTAGGTTACTTGACCTGGGCTATCAGGGTCTTTAAACTCATAGATCGTGAGGGCACTCACTTCCTGAGATTGAGGAGATTTATATCTCCAAAAAACCTCATCGGTTTCTCGGTTTAGAAGCAGATCTATGCTTTTATTATCCTGTGGAATCCACTCTGGAGTCATGATTCTGGTTAAGACAGATTTACCACGGGGAGTTCTTGGCTCTCTCTCTAAGTTCCCTTGCTCTATGTCACCCATGTCGGTCTCCGCAATCACATTTCCAAACTCATCAGTTCTATCAGGGAGAGTGGTGACTACATATATAGTCCCCTCTTTATCTAGGTATGCTCCATTCTCAAACTTGACTACCGGATGGTCTAATCCATGGGGTTGATCGGGGTTCTTAATCTGGACCACCGATCTTCTCAGTCCGTCTTCGTAGATGCGAGCACCTAGACGATTCGTCCTGATATATTCCAATTGAGTCTTATAAGGCCCTTCTGGCTTTTCCAGATAAGCCAACCCTGAACTACCTACTGATCTCTCCATGTGATAGGACATCTCGGAATCGCTTGTTTCTGATCTGGGAGTGTATGGGTAATCACTCAACTGCTGGGCCCAAGACCTGGCAGTGTGATTGACACTAGCTTCAGAAGATCTGAGGCTTTGTCTGTCTCGGCCTAAGTGCCTGCCTGATCTAAGGTTCATATGCCTGATTTATTTACCCCCTGGAACCCAAGCACGCTCTCGTAGCAGGTTGATTTTGCACCAATCACTTCGTTCTTTTTAGTTGAATATTATGTTTATGGTCTTGTCTGAAATTGCGTCGTCAGGAGTACTTAAGTGAATATCCGCACTTGATGAGAGATCGATTCCCGTTTACCTTTTGTCCCTTAGGGTTTTCGCACTTAAGACCTATTTACTTCTTGCACTTTGTTGATTAATATTCTTGGACTTGATTCGTGCCTAACGTTGCCCTAATTAATTACCACACCTAAGTCGTACTTAGCCTAGGCTAGGAATTGACAAAGGAGGGTTGAGAGATCTTCCAACCTCAATTAGCTGGTTGACCAGACTGCTACACAAGCCCAGGAAGCCTTCTCCCAAGCTCGGTACTCACCCTTGCTAGCTTGCTTTGATTGCCTTGAGTGCCCACAAAGTTCCTGCAAAAACTCACTAGTTAGTATAGATTTATTGCCACAAGTATTTGAAAGACACACTTCAATAATTTTAATCCCCTTGGGGTAGCTCACTGTACCCCCTGACTCTGAGAATCACTTAGTTCCACCTATCTCTGGTTTCTAGGCCTTTTGCCCACTTCCAAGGTTCTAAGTTATACCAATATGTCTAAAATCAAGCTCAACTACCCTTTCAATCACTCAAAAATTAACTCTCAATTTTCATGCGTTAATGGCCGGGTATCGCGATAGGTCGGGTCAGGGTGTCGCGATAGCTCAGAGTGTCGCGATAGCTCGGAGTGTCGCGATACCTCGAAGTGTCGCGATAGGTGGGGAGTGTCGCGATAGCTCGGAGTGTCGCGATAGGTGGGGAGTGTCGCGATACCTCGAAGTGTCGCGATAGGTCACGGGGTGTCGCGATACCTCGGAGTGTCGCGATAGCTGGGGGTGTCGCGATAGGTGGGGAGTGTCGCGATACCTCGGAGTGGCGCGATAGGTCACGGGGTGTCGCGATACCTCGGAGTGTCGCGATACCTCGAAGTGTCGCGATAGGTCGAGTCAGGGTGTCGCGATACCTCGGAGTGTCGCGATAGCTGGGGGTGTCGCGATAGGTCGTGGAGTGTCGCGATAGCTGGGGGTGTCGCGATACCTCGAAGTGTCGCGATAGGTGGGGAGTGTCGCGATAGGTCGTGGAGTGTCGCGATACCTCGAAGTGTCGCGATAGCTGGGGGTGTCGCGATAGGTCGTGGAGTGTCACGATACCTCGAAGTGTCGCGATAGCTCGGGATATGGCGAATTTTTCTGTTCTATCTAGTGTTCCTGGGAGCTCTAGGCCTGCGCAGTGTCGTGGTGCACTCAGAATCGTGATTGGGTGAAATTTTCGGAGTGTCGCGATAGCTCGAGCTCAATGCCTCGGGGACTGTGCAGAGAATTTCTGTACCTGCTGAGCTTGTTGGAGATGATGATGGAGCTGCCACCTGCAAGAAACATGCAAAAAACACACAAATACAAGCGCGCACAATCGCTCTCTCTCAAACTCGCACACAACAAATGAGGGAATGATAAGGAAAAGGGAATATGTAGTGGAGAAGGAGGTGGAGATGGAGATGGAGATGGAGATGAAGATGGAGATGGAGATGAAGATGGAGATGGAGAAAAATCAGAAATTTACCTACTACTTACCATTCCAACGCGTCCTCTCTACGTCTTACCATCACACGCTCGTCCTCAAAGCTCGATCCCCGGCAACGGCGCCAAAATTTGGTGTAGCTCAGTGATGAGTAGCACCTCCTTTAATGTCAATCCGGGAAGACATGAGGATGGTATGAAGACCACGAGCAAGTGGAAGCACAAGTGCGTGAGTGAGAAGCACACAAGCATGCACACACATACACACACACGCGCACACACAGTAAGAACAAAGAGAGTAAGACAATGGAATCACTTCTATTGCAAGAAAGTTCTCATACAAGCTCAAACTACAAGAAGCTAGCCCAAAAATGAGCTCTCTAGCTCTATTTATAGTTTTTGACTAGCTTTGGCCCTGTCCAGACCTAGTGTCCGGCCTAGTTAAAAATTAGGTTCCAGGGCTTATTTGAGGGCCCAAACGAGATCTAAAAATTATGAAAATTGACAGGCAACTACTTCTAAGGCTCCCCAAGCTCGAGGACTCCTCGGCTTGTACAAAATGGAGCTACAAAAAGGTGAAATGATATTTACAAGGGTTTGTAGTGATGAGAATCACTTTAAAATGATGTGAGGGTTTTGAAAAAAATGAAGGGTTGCCTCAGTGCTAGATCTGCATGTGTGTCCGTACTTGCTTCTTCCCGTATACTGTCAACACTCACCTTTCGAGTTAAATCTCACTTGATTCAAGTTCGCTCATTTAACTTGAGTTAGAAGGCTATAGAGCTCTTTAGGCTCACCATATTTCTCATGGGAATTGAACCCAAGACCTCCTCCTTCCCATCCAATGGACTTAACCACTAAGCTAAGCTCATAAATTGTCTAATACTTCAAAAGTAGCTAATTTTATTCTAATTTGAACCTTGTCAAGCCACTTTATTGTAGTGTGCAACATTATCCTATGTGAGAACATAAGTTAAACTTATATCTCTAATAGAGAGTCTCTCCTTCACATAATGGTAGTTCAACTCAATATCCTTAGTGTGTTATAGAAAGATCTTGATAAGCCACAATATTCATACAAAGGCTATGAATGTATAGAGATGAACCAAAGGTCTACATGTAAAATCATAGAGTCTAACCTTACAAAGGATGACAAGTTCATGTGCATCAAGAGACCCTTGCAAAGGATCAATATTTTAGTGCAGAAGAAGATCTAGTAGAAGTCCACGACATGTGCATGGCCTCGCAAGGGAAAGCGACTTATTATCAAATAAAAGTGAGAGAGGAATTGAATGAGCAAGAGAACAATTAGGAAGGTGAGTTCAAATTCAAATAACATGGTTAATATTGGGTTTGAAGTGCCTAACAACTTTAATAGGTATGAAGTGGAACATAGAAAGATAGTGGTTCAAAAGTTGAAGTGTGATGTTACCTTTGGAATAGATTACAACAAAGAGCAAACTAAGTGATTAGTAGTGGTAGGTCTCAACTGATGAAGAAAGAGACTCAATAGGTCTATGAAAAAATATCAAGATGTCTTATCATGGAGTTATAAAGAATTAACATGTGTAAATCATGAAATGAACTTACATAGTATCCCAATGGCATCTGACACAAAGCCCTCAAAACAAAGGCCTTATACACACAATGATGCATACTCCACCAAAATCAAAGAGGATATTGATAAACAATTGTTCGAAGGATTTATCTATGAGATTGAAAATACATAGTGGGTGCCACACATCATGGTAGTGCCCAAGGAAGCTACAAGTATGCATAAACTTGAAGAAGGTCAACATAGCAATGATCCGTGATAACCGTACATTACCCATCACCAATCATCGACTCAAAAAGGTGGTGGATAAAGAGGTTAAGAGTTTCTTGTTTAGCCTTCCAAGCTATAATGAGGTATAAATTTCTCTTGAGGACCATCAAAAAATGGCTTTTGCTACCAAACGTGATATTTTTGCATTTTGTGTCTTTGCCGTTCAGCTTAACAATGTCCGAACTACCTTTTGATGCCTAATGTGTTTCATGTTCAAGGCATTTATGCATAAGCTCTTGGAAGTGTGCTTAGATGACCTCTATACATATGCAAAGCAATGCGGGAAACGATATTTAAGAATGGAATTTCAATAGATGAGACAAAAAAGAAATCATTCTAGACCCACCAAGCCCTAATAATCTCAAGGAAGGCCAAGATTTTATGGGCCATTGTGGCTACTAACAAAATTTTGTTCTTATGTATGCTTTCATTGTCCAAACAACACTGTTTAAATTATTGAACATAGTTCAATAGACAAATGATTGAGAGATAGAATTCTATGATCTTAAAAGTCACCTCCATTCAACACAAACTTTGAAAGCAATTGGATTAAACCATTCCATGTGCATGTAGAGGCATTGAACTATGCCATTAGTTGCATCCTTACACAGTCAACTAATGATGGGAACAAGGGATTTTTTATTGCTTATGCCAATAGGCAATGTAATAGAACTAAAGAAAATTACATGATCACATATGATAAGAGACTAGGATTGGTGTATAGAGTAAAGAATTTCAGCCATTATCTTTTGGGAAACAAGTTCAAATTCTTTATTAATCACTCGAACTTGTTATATTTGGTCAACAAACCATGTGCCAAAGGCAGACTTATATGTTTGTTTTTACTTCTCATGAAATTTGATTTTGAATTCATTGTAAAGCAAGGAAAGACACACCTTTGGATTGAAGATTTGTCATTATTAACCACTAGAGAACCACCTATTGGAGTGTATGATGATCTCTATGACTCATACTTTTCCAATTTGGAAGTAGTTCCAAAATGGGCAAAAGTGAATGTTCCATCCTTTACACATGATAAACATCATAAGTATTTGTCGAAGGATGCCAAGAGACTTTTCACTCCTAGAATATTTCATATTTTAGAAAGAAAAATGTACTACTAAGGGCCCAATGACATCTTGTTGTGCAATATAGATGATTATGAGAGAATTAAACTATTATCACAAGCACATGAAGGTGTTTTGGGATGAGATTTCTCCAAAACCAAAACCTCACAAAACCTACAACAATCAGGATCATACTAGCCTACAATGGAAAAGGATGTACACACTTATGTGTCAGAGTTCTTAAAATGCCAAATCTCACCTCCAACTAAACACGCTACATTGCACCAAATTATGTAGTTACAACATTGCCAACATGGAGCAATCACATTAGTGAGTATCGAGGTGACCATACTTTCCATGCTAAAGTGGATAAAGAGAACTAGAAAACATTACAAGAAATGTTCACGACTATATGTTTATGGGCTATGAGCAATATATAAGAGGTCAATACAATTTCTTATGGTTGTGCATACATGCGGATGACTATAATGGGATTCTAGTGATGGTGTGTGTGGGTGTAAGCGAAAGCCACTTCTCTCATGAGAGATGTTCAAAACTTATCCTTGTTGCAAGACTTATGTGGCCCACCTTGCACCAAGATACCAAAGAATTGCTGAGAAATGTGACACTTGTCAAAGAGTGAAATATATGATAGGGAGAGATGACATGCCACTAAGACTGATGATTTGTAGAGATTTTACTAGGTGGGGAATATAATTTTCCATCCAATTTATCACTTGCATGTAGATCTCTGCAAAATACATCATATTTGCCACTAATTATCTCACAAAATGTGTAGAGGCCAAGGAAACTAGCAAGAAAGATGTGAAAGCTATGGCCAAATTTGTATTTGAAAATGTTTTCACTAGGTTTTCTCTACCAATACAATTTTTTGGTAATCATGAAACACATTTTATTAATGAAGTGATTGAGTGTGTGTTAGAAAATATTTTTGTCATCGATAAGTAATTCGCACCTTATCATCCCCAAGAAAATGGAGAATCGAAGAGTCTATGTATAATGCTTACAAAGATAGTTAACAGTAGAAGGTTTGATTGTGATAAGCAACTTCTCCATGCTATTTGGGCATACCATGTAGTGTACAGTACAACTATAGGTGCCACACCCTTCAAGCTAGTCTATGAACCAAACGCCATACTTCCCATCTACTTCCTTGTTCCAAATTCAAGATTAATATGATATTATCAATGGGCGAGTCATGAAATCTCTTTGTTAGTGGATGAGCATGAGAAACTACAAGAAAAACTTCTCAATTTAGTTGCAAGCATTTATGCTTCAAAGGAGCACCAAAAAGCCTACTATGATGCACATATATGTGATAAAGGCTTGCAAGTAGGAGTTTTTTCCTAGTGTACCACGCTCAAGTAGCACACAAAAAAGCTTCAAAAAAGGGCTATGGGCCACTCATAGGAAACCATGCATCCTCTAATGACACAATTAGTTTGGCCACACTAGAAAAAGATGTCTTGCCAAAATGCATTAGTGGTTGTCGAGTGAAGCTCTATCAAGTAGTATCTATCCAACCTGAAGCTCTATCAAGAGCTTCTATCAAGGGTCCTTGGGAGAGTCATGTTGTTACACACACAAATCAATTGGAAGCAAGCATTATTGGGTGAAGCGATCGGTTGTTCCTTAGCACTGTGGAATGCTATAAGAGGTGAGAGCCTCTCAAAGATCTGGAAAGAGAGGTGTGCCACCAACTTTGGTAGCCCCCATAAAGAATGCTCGATCAACAATCTCTTTTCCTTTTAGGCAAAATAATTTACAATTGTAAGAAACCCGGACCTTTTAAACGTCATAAAGTGTTTTTCCTTGAGAGCAACAGGATTAAAAGCAAGTGGGCCCCCCATGAGAAAGATGAAAGGGTTACTAACCTTCTTTGTAATGTCCTCTAGCAAGATTTAAGCAACCCCCCTACTTCATGGGATTTGGGGGGGTCCATGAGTGCTAGGCCCATTCACTTATAAAGTTGTTCTTTCTATTAATTGAAGTTTGGGATAGTAGGATATCGTCAAATTTCCTTTCCAAAAAAAAGAGGCTCTATCCAAACTTCAACGATAGAAAATAAAAGAACCAAATCTAGAAGAATTAGAGAAGAAGCAAAACAAGAAGAACTTGAAGATATCACTAAAAGGAAAGCATATGGCAAAGGGATGGATAGCCAAGAGCACGTGTTTGATGAAGTCTATTGATACATACAATCATTGTGGACTACATGCTTGATCACATCCGTCCGTAAGATTCAAAGTTGGTTTCTACACAGTGATTATGTTTACATCATTAATTGATATAAGAGCTTCATGCAACAACATCAAACGATCACTAGTTGCCACATGGATGTCCCCTAATCTAGAGATGCAAGCTTCCCTAGTGTATGTCAGTGGTACACATATCCAATGTGTGGGGAATATTAGTGTTTGGATCCTCATTGATAAATATCCCATACATATATCATTCTTGGTTTTCCGTAACCATGAATTACTAGAAGATGTCATTTTGAGACACCAATGGTTGGTTGAGCATAGAACTTCATTATGCATGCCTAAGCACACATTGAGTATTCATGTGATCAATAGAGCAACTAGATGCTCTAAGGAATTAATGATATTTTCATAAATATAAAAATAGTGATGAATAGTTCCCCTACTATTGATTCCTCTCCAATCTCATCACATCAAAAAAAATCTAAATTAGAGCTAATTGAAGAATATACACAATTGGAAATTGATCTCTATGAGCATCTAGTTCTTGGTCAATTAGTAGCAAATGATCTTTGTTGTGATGTGGAATATCTAGGGTTTAATGCATATTCTGATTATGCAGATAAAACATACCACTTCAAGTATGAGTTTGGTCATGCATCACCCAATAATCATCTGAGTGGTCACATTAAGGTGACTACTTCCCCCAAGAAAACATGTTTCCATTATGGACAAGGTCAAGGATGAATATAGTTTTTAAGTTGAGCCTAACCCAAAGCACAATAATAAAAAGAAGTAAGCTTGATCACCCACACATCACCTCGATTTTGGTACCAAAAGGGACAAGAGATCAAACTCAAGGATCCAAGAAGATAGACTCATCTCTAGTAGTTGTAAGCACAATCCACGAGAAAGGTCATATCAATGTAGAAATGCTCCACATCCATCTCTTAAGAAAGGTGGGTTCCAAAGCATCCCTCAAAGTTCAGAGTGCTCAAGCTCAAATTTTGGTTCTTACGACTCATATAGCTACATATATTCATGAAGAGACCACCCCAGTCAAATATGCAAAGTAGTCAAAACCTTGCAAGCAATGAATATGAAGAAAAGCACAAAAAAAAATGTGCATAGACGCCTATACAAAACCATGCAGCCTTGGGTCCCAAAATCATAGGTATAATCATTAGATGGACTTAAATATAGTTGGAGGTCAAGAAAGATTGCATCTCATAGGCATCAAAAGAAAGCCTCCATAATCGTGGCTAGGCATCCTAAAGATTTGGGGCACACTAAGAGAATCTCTGAGTCGTAGATTTTTTGGAAGGATGGAGCTACATACTTTTGGAGGCCCAAAATACAAAAAATAAGGTAATCTAGGCTTCATATTACCAAGGCTTCAAAAGATTAACCAAGGCACATACCACACACCAATCAAAGTTTTGAAGTGACAACCCAAGGTCAATCCACCCTTCGATAGTTTTCCATAATTTGTGAGCTTATACAACACAAAACATAGAATACTTGATGCAATGATTTATCACCATGAAAGATATCACAAATTGTGCACCTTTCATCAACAAAACTACTACGTAGTAATCGTGGATCCTGCTAACACTAATAAAACATTCTTCTTAATCTTTGGCACATGTCAAGCATTTTATAATGTGAATGTACTACCATAACTAAAAGCAAGAACAAATTTTCCAATTCCCATGAGAAGTTATGCATCTAATAGTATGTCCATTAGGGTAGACATAAGTGAGTGAAGAAACCATGTTCACAGGTCAGTTGTTTGGTTGTATCACTATCAAAGTACCAAACATCTAACTCCACAACATAGATATAATGATCATGAGATTATGGAATATAAATACATTGTATAGCAAATGGCCATTCTTCATCTTGAACTAAGTTACTAGACCCAATTTTAAAAATAGAAGTTTCTATCATTACCAACCTTGCCTCTTTCTTCTTTGACCCCATAGCAATAAGGTTGGGACAATTTTTTATAACATGATCAATTTCCTTACAGTAATTGCAAAATTATTTTTTCTTACCTCCTTTTAGTCTCATCTTTTTCTTCGTTCTTTGATTATGTAGCATTTACACATTTATGCTTACGAGAGGAAGAGCCATTTTATCACTGCCCTTGAAAGTAGCAATAAAAGCTCGATTGTCAACACAAATAATGAGCTTGTTTTGCTTATATTGAACTTCTTGGAGCAAAAGAGCAAGAAAACCAACTCTATAAATATTAAGGTGTTCGTATTATCTTTCATCATAAAACCAAGAATAGAAGCAAAATTTAGATAAGAATAAGACACCCTATTGAGAACAATCTACATAATTTAACTATGCAGCAAAACTTCATCTATCACAAGCAATTACTCCAAATATTTGATCTTTGTAAGAAGATTACCTATAGAATCATCTTCCTAGCTCAATTTCCAACTATTTTCTAAGGTAAGAAACATAATCCTACTTTTTCTTGCTTGATACAATCTGGGAAGAACATCCAAAGTTTTGCATGATAAAATATGTAGTATAATTGCATGATTCACAAAGAAAGCAATCGAGGCATGTGTCTTTGCATCTGTGCCATCCCATCAATGTTTCTCTACAATGGTTGGGGATACCAATAGTGTACTTGGCATAGTAAAAGTAGGATTTCCAAGGGGAATCAAAATAAGAACAACATGGTAACTAGAACCTATAACATCTTTAAAAGCACTTGCATAAGGTAAAATTTGAACATTTGTAGATAGCAAGAGATATGTCAAGGCTTTTACAATATTATATAATCCCTTTCCACCAATACATGGTGCATCATGTATGCCCATAGCGAATAGTTGGAATCATCAATCTTATCTTCCATATCTTGCATGCAAAATACACCATTATTCTTAGCCATGGCTAATGACTAATAACCTAATGCAAACAAATGATTGTTTCTTTAAAACATTGAACAGAAGTACCATGTGGAGCTCTGCTAGGCTTGTGGAAAAATTTTGGAAGTTGGTATTGGTAGACAAAAACCTAAACAAAAACTGGTACTGAAGTACCAAATCATTTACATACTCACTATGATGGTGCATTTAGAGGCTGAAATGAAATAGAAATTTATGATACACATAAATCTATGAGTTGTTTTGTAGTATGTATCACCCTGGCAATAATTACCAAGTTTCACAAAGATCTAGGAAAGTGAACGATGTGGCGCCAGTGATGAGATTAAAGAAGCAAGACCCACTTGGATACCAATTGTTGGAGTTTGGAAAATGCAATACCCATAAATAATGTGATGATGAAGAAGAATCTTAGGATCAAAATACACAATGTATTACATTGTGGATTATACAAATCCAAGTATTCCATCATGATTATGGTCATATATAAAAGTTGGGGGTGGGGATATCTTTGTATAATTACATGGGTCTATGGGGTAGAACCTTTAGGTTTATAGGTGAGAAACCTTAGGGATTTATTATTTATTTACCCCTTTAGATGGGTCTTGAACCTTAGGTCTAATTCTCTAAGATTGAATACCTTAGGCTTGATTGGAAGCTTCTCCTAGTCACTTGATTTGTACGTAAGAGCTTAGAGGCATGTGATTTCATGTGCTTTCCTAAGCTTGATACACATGTCCCCATTACTTACCGTCGTGGTCTTGGAGCTATATATTGGAGGGGTTGATTGGGTGGAAAGGTGCATCTCTCTCTCCCTAGAGTGGTCTAGCTAGTCAGTCTTCTTAGTTGACTATTTATTTAGTTGTGGGGGATATGGAGCTCTCACACAACATTGGTATCAGAGCAAATAGATTCTACAATTAGTGCAAAACTTGCAAAGTTCTTTGTTTATTTCCCTTGAGTTTTTCTACATCAAGAATCTAATAGCTCTCTTGTTAGATTTGTGCGATGCTCATACTCACAAAATAATTACCATATGAACCCCACCTTATGGGCGCAGGCCATGGAGAGAATCCAGCCCTTTCAATCACACATGATAGTTGGTTTCAGCAAGAGAACATCCCAACCAGCTGACATTGAATGTGCGGTATGTACGGAGAGTGCCTTTCAGATAGCTCTCTATCCCTTTCTTGAATAAAATGGTGTAGTTTCGTCTTCTATATATAAGCCCTCTAAGTCATTTCTAACACGTATGTGGGATAAGTATCATCCTTAAACTTCACATGAGCTGCCTTCTCGCCTTCTCTTTTCTAACAGTTGAAGGTCATTTGAATTTAACTTTTTGGAAACCGACTCATGGTTCACACATAGAGTGAGAAACAACACACCCATCAAAGGGAGGGTGTCCCACATGCACTAAGGGAAAAGGAGAGATCATTTTCTCTCTTTCTCTCTCTATGGTACATTCTTTATAATAGGTACCAAAAGCCTTTGTATAGGTCTACGCTAGGATCAAGGGATGAGACATTTTAAACACTTGCCCTTTTTCCACATCATTTGATCAAGAGAAATAAGACAAGTTGCTTTTATTTCTTTTTAGAGATAGGATTAAGCACTCTTCTTAGACACATCCATGATCAATGCTATGAGATCCATTCTCTTCATTCACTTAAAGGATTCTACATTGGCAAGCTAAGGATGTGCATCCTATTTGAATCCATCCATATAGTCCCATAAGCATCCGTTTTTGGGTCCCTCTTGCTTTTCTACAATTCAAGAGTAAGTGAAGCATCCGATTGGAGAAGCTTAAAGAGTTTGGATTTTTTTTCAACAAATGAAGGAAGAAATCAAGGAGGTCACCATGAAAATGAAGAATGACTCTTCTTACCCATCAAAGGAAGGAAAAAGCTTAATCTAAAAGCTATGTATTCTTCAAATGTGTTTGGTTTCAATATCTCTTTGCCATATCTTTCATTATTTTGTAGTAACTCATCGTTGAATAATTAGTAAAGGTTTAATTTCGATATTGTTTAGGAGAATATGAGAACCTAATGAGAAACAAATGGAACAACATGGTGCCAGGATGAAGGGTGAAGAAAGGATCTTCCCATAAAACCAACAAAGAAAAAGCTTTTTATGAGGATAATTATTATTACAATTATGTTATATTCTTGTGGCATTCTAGAAATGATTAGGTTGATACTATTTGCATTTGGTGCATGCACTTCTCATGCACAAAAAGCACTTTTATGCAAAATAGTATTGCATGCATTCAAAAGAGCATAATTTTTCTTTCAAAGTTTCTTTTCCAAGAGGTGCACAATAAATTAGGGAGTTTTCTCTTGTATTCAGCAGAATTTTATAAAATTCTATGAAGAATAAGAATGCATGTGTATCACACTTGAAGGAAACACATGTATAGAATACTCATGCATGCATGTATAGAATGATTAATGATTTTGAAGCAGATGCACCTACTATGCACATTAGAAAGTACACAAGTGGCCAACAAATAATTCAGCACCCAAAGAGGTGGATGGCCCAAGCCTACTTCATCATCTTGAGAACACTCAAACAAAGTCGAGGATGGATGAAGCTTAATTTCCAGATAGGTATTTTCACACTTTTCTTTTCCTTTAAAAGCATGGAGCATGCATTGCATGTTATAACAGACATGAATTAGAAAATGGATCCTTAGGTTCAAGTGGCATGATTGGCTTGGTCACATAAAAAATTGTTCATGGAAATGGGTTGCATTATGCATCAAGATCATATGGTTTTAGAAAAGAAAGATTGTTTGTACCTCATTATGGTTATGGTTAGGTACAATGCATTTAATGCATTGTTTCAACTTGCATACACGAAGTTGTATGGAAATGTTGCACTATCCCTTGATCGAACAAAGTTCCTATTTGGAATTGTTGCATTCTTTAAGGAGAGGTTAAGCTTATGAACCTTATCCATGCTACACCTTTTCCAATAATGGTGTAAACTTCTTGGCATACACTAAGTATGCCTATGGTGTACATGATTTAGTGGGATAAGAGGGAGATCAAAATTATTTAAAACTTAAGGTTAGTTACAAGTTCCACTATACAAATAATGGTAGTGGAGCCGATTGGTCATATTAAAACTACCATTCACTTCCTACATGGTTGGATTATTATAAAACAAGTAATAATACATTAGTAGGATAGATTAAGCTTTGAATCCCTCTTATGGAATTCAAAATTCCATAAAATCCCATGGGATGCATGATAAGCAAGGCCATAGACTTAAGGTAATAGGAAAACATTTACTCTCTTCTTAAAACCATGATGCAATGGTGGTAACTTATAGTAGTTATGATAAAGCTCAGAGCAAAGAAAAAAGAGAATCCATAGTGCTAGAAGAAGGAAAACCAATTTCTCTACTCAAGAACGTTATTTCTATGAGAGAACTAAAGAAGCATTCAGAGCTTTACATTATTCTTCCAAGTAGATGGAAAGCTTAAAGAGAAGGTAAAATTCAAGGGTTGTAATAAACCCTAAATATAATTTCCTAATGTCCTAGAAGTAAGTATCAAATGGTAAAAGGTGTACCATCTACTTCATATTAAATGACCGATTGGCATGTGAAATATTTTTTTCAGATTACTCATTATGTCAAAAGGTAATATCTTGTTGAGACATAAACTAAATCTATTATGAGATGAAATACAAATGATCTTTTAGAGTACCTTTGAACAAAGGAATTGTTGAAAACCTAATTTTTTTAAATTAATTCTATTCAAGTTCAAAATTACAACTGAGACTCGATCAGTTAAATTTCCATTTTGACACGAGCACTACATATGCTTTACAATGGAAATAACACTCACAAGTCTAAGAAGTAATAGATCTCACTTGATTAGACCAAAAGTAGGTTTTTTTTTAATATAAAGGAAGTTCGGCAATAGCCTACTCTCCCGGACTTGAATTAAATTAAGAAACAAGGGTACAGAGGAAGGGGACTAGCGCCCACGGGACCCCCCAAATCCCACAAAGCAGGGGAAACTTGTATGAGTTCTAGGTTGCATTACATAGAAGGTTGATCACCCTCTCATCGCCCTCATGTGGGGCCCACTTGGGTTTGAGCTTGTTGTTGATCAAAATGAGGACTTTGTGGTGCCTGAAGGGGGGGGATTTCTTACAGTTAACAATCCTTTTGCCAAGGAGGAATAGTGATTTCTCAATTGACCATTCCTTGGGGGTATCGCAGAAGTTGAGAGCACACCTCCCAAGGTTCCATCCCAAGGTTGAAGCTCAATTTACCTCCATTAAAGTGGACATGTAAACTAGATGGTATGGGACATCTAAGCTTACACTATCAATGGATTTGATGGTAGGGGACACCGAATCTATGGATAATCCAAACTTGAACTTTGGGACATTTTTTCAACAAGCTTGGATGAGAGAAAGTAAAAATCTCTAAATAGTTATTTTAACCAAGGGAATAAGAAAAGATTGAAAATATAATGCTTTCAAACTCTAATAAAGAACAATAGAAAGAGCACAATTCTAAATAAACCCTTGGACAATTTTCAAGGATGAAAACTCTTAAGGAGGGGGGAAAGTCCCCAGTAACCTATACCTTATGCTCTAAAAGACCAATAAAGTATTGAAAGGTAAAAGATATACAAGAAATACATAAAGTTGAAGTACACCCTCATATTCTAATACTTCATATTCTTTTGTTACATCTTCCAACCTAAATGAAGTTCTAAAGGATTGGGAGTTCTCAGAGAACCCCAATACAAGAGAAACTTTCACAGACCATAAACATTGTAGAAATCCTAAGTGGTCTAGGAAAAGAATTTGGAAAAGCTATAAAGCATTTCCAATTTCAATGCATCATGGGATAAGGGAACATAAGTTGCAGATTCAAATAGTAAAAACCTATGGAAAATGGTTTCTTGTATGAAACCTAATAGTGAGATCCCCAAATAAATCCCATGGATAAAGCATTGAACATGTGAAAAAGGGATATAATTGAGAAAGACTTAGTCTTATCCTGGATTTGGCTAAAGAAAAAAAGAAAAGCCAAAAGGCCCAAAGTAGGGTCAAAGATCAAGTCAAACATTGAAGCTTGATAAGATCAATCATACCACATTAAATGGTGTGGAATAGGATAACCTAAGTTGGCTAGACTATATTTAAGGTGGCTAATGGCCAACCTAGCCCATGTAGACTTTATCTCTCTCAATCTCTCTTTATATATATACATACATACACACACATACAAAGACATGCATATTTACACACACACACACACACACACACACACACATATATATATATATATATATATATATATATATATATATATATATATATATATATATATATATATATATATATATATATATATATATATATATATATATATATATATATATATATATATACTTACACACACACACACACACACATATATATATATATATATATATATATATATATATATATATATATATATATATATATATATATATATATATATATATATACATATATATATATATATATATGTATATATATATATATATATATATATATATATATGTATATATATATATATATATGTATATATATATATATATATATATATATATACATATATATATATATACATATATATATATATATATATATATATATATATATATATATATATATATATATATATATATATATATATATATATATATGTATGTATGTATGTATGCACACATGTATGTATGCATGCATGCATGTATGTATGAATGTGTGTGTGCATGTGTAAGTGAATCTATGTGAATCTGTGCATAGGTACATCCTCTTGTATCTTTGATTGTCTATCCTTTATCCATTTTGTGTTGGTACTAGTGCCATTACTATTGTTGCCACTATTACTTCTACTGATTGCTACTATTACTATGAATGTCTTTGTTTTTTTTATTATTACTATAGTCGCTATTGATGATACTATTGCTAATACTATTACAATTGTTATTACTATTAGTCAACATATTCAAGTTATTGTATACCTCAAACTTACTCTAAGATTTTGCACACATCAAAAATTGTTCTGAGCCCATTTTTGTCTCGAAACACACTATGTTAATGAATATGTAGACAATATTGTCCCTTTGAAGAAAATTTTGTTCAAGTTTTTGTTTGTTAGCATAAGCATACCAAAATCTACTATAGATCTAATGAAGCTCTATCTAGTAATTCTATTTAGGTGTTTTGAGAAATAATCATTTTTTCATCAAGGTACATCACCAACCATGGTTGAAAACAATGTTTTGTATCATATGTTGGGTTTGAGGTTTTTGAGGATATTTTAGATGGTTTCAAGTACCCATTATGGGCATACATGTTGTGATACATAATGATGGCAAAAGTACTATAGAATACCATGTAGGGTTCTAAAATATGAAACACCATGAGAATATCACGAAGAAGAGGTGATCTTTACCTCCCACCCATGTACTACATAGACATGAGCTAGAAGGGCCTCTTATTTGGAAGTATGCAAAAGTGTGCCATGTGTTGCAGTCCTCTGAAGTCCACATGAGGTTAAGTCCACCATGTGTCCCACTTTACTCAAGTTAACTCATGTTAACTTGCGTTTGATGCTTCTAGAAGTTTAGAGGTCCCTTGGAGAAAAATACTCTCCCACACCATTGTTGGAATTTGAGTTTAGGGCCTCATATTTCCCATCCCATTAAATTAACCACTATGCTAATCTTTTTGCTTTCCTAGGGAACATTATTATTAACTTGATTTATAGCATTTACAAGTCTTAGTTTATACCATTCTTCCCCCTTGAAGAACATGTTTTTCCTCAATGAGTTGTTTCTAGTTAGATGGTACATCATACCTTTTCCTTGAGCACCATTATCTACACTATAGAGCATGTTAATGAGATCTTCCATGACTTGCCTCCACTTTTAAGTCATGATCCTATTCTTTAAGGAGAGGATTCAATGGTACAAAATATTGATCCTTGACCATACGACTTACTCTTGTACTTTCGACTAGGCATTTGTGTACACTTTACCTTTCTCAAATGCATAGTATTCATTCTTGATTCTCTGATCCAGTGGCATTGTACCACCAGCTAATTCAAATGGTTGATGCACTCTTACATACTTTTCCCCCTAATTTATTCATACTTGCTCAAGGTTTATTTTAAACTTGATTTTTTTAAATTTTGGATTTAATTCCTTTGCTTGTAATCCCTTAAACGTAATTCTAGTTCAACTTGGCTTTGAAGATAAAAGCTTCGTAGAAAGTGTTTAAGAAATTGGGTATCTTTTATATTTGACAATCCTCTCATGGATGTCCTTAGCCTTTTGATTGAATATCTATCTCACATAGATGATAACATTTTGTCCATGATCTTATTGACTGAATTCTTCTAAGACATTTTTTAAGACAAATGAAGATCCCTCACTAGTGAAATTGAGTTCTCATGTATATAAGTTCTTTTGTATATGCTTCTGCAAATAGCTTTGAAAGTGGATTTGAAAAACTCTAATATAAAACTTGGCAAGCTTTCTTAAGTTCCTCTAGAGCTATATACAAATTTTGAGATCCATTGGATAAGTTTAGATAGATGTTGTTAAGTCTAAACGTGAAGATAGTCCCAGAGATAATCCTTTCACTTTTAAGACTTCTAAGCTTGGACCTTGTTCTTTTTAGATAATCTTTTCAACACTCGATTCAAGACTTAGATTGAGTGAAGATTCAAGATTTCACTACTAGTGTGACTCTAAGAGGTTTCCTTTAAATTTCTTCTCTCTTCCTTGGGTCTAAAGAGCATTACCTTTGAAATCATTCCTAAGGAAAGAATATGTCTTACTATACGGGATAATTAATTGAAATTTTCCTATGGATTAGGAGTCATTTTCTTTCTTTCCATAAAAGAAGAGTTCTCAAGGGGAGTTACGATTCCACCACCCCATACTAGTGAGGTCTTTTGTTCAATATCAAATATATTGTTTATAATTTATATCTAAAGTTGGTACATCTCTGCTTTTGGATGAAAACACCTTGGATTATTATCCTAGATCACTTCTTGAATGCATTGTTGGTACTTATGCAATATCATTCCTTGGATACCATCCTTGGATTTGTATCTACTAGAGCTAGGTAAGAAATCTAAGATTACTTGGAGTATTACCTTTATAAATATTCTAGAGTTTCTCTCCTGCATGAGTTTCTTCCAATTCGAAATTAAAACTCTTTGAATTCTTGAAGTTTGTGAGTCTATCCCGAGAGCGGTATGCAAAAATTATCTATCCGAATGCTAAGGCCTTGATTGAGCATTTTGTCTTTAAAAAGACTACGTTTAAAATTTTACTAATATTTTAACCAAGACACTAATCTTGACTGGTCTTTAGAATGGCTTTAATTTCTTAAGCGACTTTATTCTTGGTTTAACAAGACTTGAATTCATGTTTTGGTTAAGAGATCAAGAATTCCATTTGAAACTTCATGGGTTGATTGAAAGCCCCAAGAAGAAAAAAGGAACGGTTTTTAATCCTTAGATATAATAGCTATCGTTGAAGTAGTTTTCCAATTTAGAATTTATTTATCTTCCAATTTACTATTTATTTATTTATTGTTGAAGTACTTTTACAATTTACTATTTATTTAGCTTCCAAGTAATTGGCTTTAAATAAATTGCATACTTAAAGTAGTATAGGATATACTTAGTGTAGGCACTCCATATTTGTACACAAACGTTTATACCTTATTTATGGAATACTTAGAAAAATGTATAAGACCTCGTTTATTTACTAAAGTTGGAAGTTATTTTCCAATGAAATTCTAAGATCTCATCTCTAAATGTTTTAGAGGTCTCACGCATAATTTAGATTTAATATCGATATCTCACATCGTAGCCACATAAGAATTAGGATATGAGGCAAAACCTTTTCAAAACTAAGTTCTAACTAATCTTTAACTTCTATTTTAGGTGTGAGTGATGGATCCATTTTACTTCCAAACATCTACAACTTATAATCAAACTTATCTTAAATCGATTTTAAAACTTATCTTAAATAAATTCATATTATGCATTTCTTTCTTGTGTGCACTTTCAAATACACAACCATTGTGCATATCTCGTATGCTTAGTGCATGCAAGCATGCACATCAAGTGAGTGATTTCTTTTTTTCTTTGTCCTTTGATTGTGCATATTCATGCATGTTTATAAGTCTTTCATTGAATATGCGCTTTCAATGCATATAAGATGAACATTTTCATCCATGACATGCAAATGTATGGTTCATTAATCATGCAAACAAATATAAAAAAGGCTTCTGGAATTGTGTTTCTCAATAATTAATGGTATGTATACTTCCACTTATCCTTAATTCTATGATCATGCAATCGTAACTTCAATATATGCTCAATTTAATATTTCATGAGGGACCTTCTCTCATGCAAACACAAGTAAGGAGATGCATTCTTTCTTGCATTTATACTTGAATCATACGCATACTATTCGCAAACTATGAATTATGCACAGTAGAATTTAAAGAAAAATTTTTAAGTACTTCCCCAATATTTCCTTGATGGCCAAAGTAATCTTTAGTGATGCTTTTTCTTGGTTGCTTCAAATCATCTTGCATGGATGCTTTGTTTCTCCATCTTCAATCTCCAAGAATCTTCTCACATCTCTTCGTATGGTGCTCATCTTAAATCTTTTGTTCCTTTTTATTGGTATTGGGATCATATAATTAGACCCTAAATATATATCTCTTAGGTTGAGATAAGGATGTGCAGAAGATCCCATACATGGACAATAATCGGGCTGCTTTAGAAGAAGCACATGTGTCTATTGCAAAACTTAGAGAAGAATGTATAGCTAAAGGTAATTGATATTAATAAGCATGTGGAGGTGCATGTGGGTTTGGAGTTTAGAGAGAAAAATGCATAGATGGCTACTTACATATAATCTATATTTGGTATATAGGCGCAACAAGCTGATATATGACTATATGAATAATTTGAAGAGTCTTCTTTTGCAAGCAAAGAGGGCTCTAGATCCACACGTGGCTAAATAGGTCTTGATTTCTCCCATGTGAAATAGGGCCCCCACGTTGGGCCTAATAGACATATATGTGATCAATGTTGTATCATATGGGGAGGCTTGGAAAATTCTCTCTTTGGATTGATAAGGGTTCTTCCTACTCAATGGAGCCTGAGTAGATGTGGAAAGTTAAAGATGCTTCATCTACTCCACCATGAAATACTTTATTTAACTCATTTATGATGCTAGATGATATACATTGTATATGATATCATTGAGAATACAAAGTTTCCATATCCAAGCTTTGGTACAAATGTAGCATGATGAAAATATGTGAGCTTGAGTGGATGCAAAAGGTCAAAATCATGTGCGTGAGCTTCATCTACTCCAAAATGAAAGAGTTTTACCAACTCATTTATGATTCTAAATGGCAAAGGATGATATATGATATCATTGATTTTGGTGCAAGTCAACCACCAATTGATGTTTTGGATGAAGGATTGAAGTCAAAGATTGAAGAAAAGATTAGTCTATGAAGCTTGAAGATAGTGCACATTGAGGAAATGAAGACTTGTATACATATGTACATTAATTTATAGTTAGCTTACTTATACCTCTTGTATGGTCATGAGCTTGTACATATATGCCTATATATACAAGTAAAAGGTTGGGACAAGTATGAGAAAGCATGTGAAGAGAACAATTAGAAGTTAGAATAGTTATTAGACACTTTTAGAAGTGAAGATTTCTCTCATCATTCAAATCTAAAAATTTACAGAGATGAAGAAATATTGCACCTGATATTTTATTGAGTACTCCTTCTGTGTTTAACCTTTTGTGAAATGCTTTTTTACAAGTCTAAGTCTATAGTTGATTGACCTCTTTACAAGTTTTCATATCCTAATTATGATCAAGCTGAGAGAATTGAGAGTAGGAACATTTATATGTGTAAATGTGAAGAAGTGAAGTTGTAACAGGTGCAAAATTTGATGCTAATGTTTTGGTCAGTTCTTCTTCCACAGTGTAAAGTTTTGAGCAACCAAGCACTCATTCTTTAAGTTGGAAGGTAATCTACCTATGGCTAAAAGCATTTGAATAAATGGGTTGTAGTTTGAGAGAATCATGCTTTAGAAGTTACAGGTGTCAAAGTGGACTGTAGAAAAGTATAGTTTTAGACATAGGTGAATTGTAAGGATCATTTCTCAAGCTCTGCTGAATCTTTTGAGATGATTTAAAGTGGAGAGGGTGCAAAATCTGTAGGCAACACCATCTGCAAAGTTTTATCAAAAAATTTACACATTTGATCAGTCAATGAGAGAATTATGTGCAGTAGACTTTTTGAGTATTAACTCTCTTGAGAGTTTGTTCAAAATTTTGATTATTGAGTATTGATCCTCCAAATTGGGAAAGGTTTTGAGTTTTTCTTGATATAGAGGTGCTCTAACATCAAGAATAGCTTGTTCATTTGGAGATTAACACTCTCCATCAGTGGTATCAGAGCAGGAATCATGAAAATTGAAGAAAGGAGGACCCCGACTGCTGGAGTTATACAAAAACCAACACTTGAAAGTTCAGAAGGTGAAAGTTTGAACTGAAAGCTTGAGAAGGAGGCCTGAAGCTATCAAGAAGATCAAAAGAAACTTCATCCAAAGTAAAGGTACACTTATTCCTCATAAAGATTGAAGAATTTAATACACAGGTGAAGAAAGGATGGGAGATTCTCTTCAGATAGAGAAATTGGATAGAGAAAACTATCCTACATGGTCAATGAGGATGGAAGCTCATCTCACGAGCAAAGATTTTATGGGTTACATTACAAGGGAAGAAGAAAAACCACAATTTAGAGATCCTAGTGTTCTAACTAGGATGAACTTTCATATTTGAAGACTTGGATGAAGAAGGATGCTCAAGCAAGGAGCATTCTCTATATGGGAGGCAGAAGGCCTCTCAATCCATTTCTGAATATGTAACAAGGATGGAGGACATTGAAGATGCATTAGGAGAAGTTGATGAAGATATAGAGGAGGATAAGTTTGTAAGGCAAATCCTCATAGGTTTGAGAGGAGATGAGAAATGGAAGCCGTTCATTTTGTCTACTAAATTGTCACTAGATCATTTCACTCCTTATTTAAATAATTGCTAGGACACATGCTGACTTTTGAGTAGGATGTTAAAGGTGATGGTGATAAGAGTGCAGGTCAAGCAATGTATTCAAAGGATAAGAAGAAGAATAGCAAAGGCAAGCAACAAGCAAATGAAGATGAAGGTACAACTAGCCAAACCAACTTCCTAAGAGGAAGAGGAGGTGGCAAAGGTAGAGGAAGAAGCAGAAGCAATAAAGATGGAGCCAAAGCTTGCTGGTTTTGTGGTAAGACAAATCACTTAGCTCATGATTGTTGGCATAATAATCAGAATAATGGAGGATATAATCAGAACTTTTATTCAAGAGGAAGAGGTGGCAGAAACCAAAGAGGTAATTTCAGAGGTAGAGGTAGTAGAGGTTACTTTGGAAGAAATGCAGGTAGAGGTTTTCAAAGTCAATCCTACAACAATACCTACTACAATTATGCTTCAGATCAGAAGGAGGATTCAACATTGATTATGAATGCAACTTGTGAAAGACAAAGTGAAGATCAAAGAGTCTTCTACATTGACTCAGGGTGTAGCAATCACCTGAGTGGTAACATAGCTTTGATGACTGATTTGGAGAATAAGCTAACTAATCATGTAGTTCAAACAGGTGATAATACAAAGCACAATATGAAGTCAATTGGATCAGTGAAGGCCAAAGATGGAAGTACTCTTCTGAGAAAGGTCTTGTATGTTCCTACAATTCCAAAGAATCTGATAAGTGTAGGACAAATTGTTGAAAAAGTTTATGAAGTAAGGTTCACTAATGATGTTTTTGTGGAAGACCCTAGCAATGGGTACAAACAAATTGTTTTAGAGAACAAAGAAGGAAGACTTTTCACATTGAAGATTCAAGGTAATGTTGGTCATGCCTTGTTCGCTTATGGAGGACATAAGATCTGTGAGTTAGATCTTTGGCATAAGAGGCTTGGAAATCTCAACGAAAGAGGTATTAAAGATATGGTCAACAATGGTGCAGTGCTTGGATTGCCTAATGTTGTAAGTCAACATATGACATACAGATGTGAGGCATGTCAATTAGGTAAGACTCATAAGCAATCTTATTGTAAGCATGGTTTCATGTATTTAGAGAAGCTTGAATTGGTAGACACAGATGTGTGGGGACCATCAAAGGATTTCAGTATAAATGGTTCAAGATATTATGTGATTTATGTTGATGATGCTACCAGGTGGATCAATATCTATGTGATCAAAGGTAAATTAGAGGTATTTAATACATTCAAATATTATCATGTGTATGCAGAAAGAATCACAGGTGAAAAGTTGAAGAGACTAAGGTCAGATGGAGGGGGAGAGTATTTCTCTAATGAGTTCAGTGATTACTTATGGAATGCAGGTATAAAAAGGGAAGTTACTTGCAGGTACTCTCCTCAATAAAATGGTGTAGCAGAAAGAAGCTCTTGTTGAGTTTGCAAGATCAATGATGAAGGAGAAAATTTGTCCCAGTTATTTGTGGGCTAAGGTTGTAAATACAACTACATATTTGGTCAATAGATTACCATGCAAAGCTTTGCAGGGTATGACACCATATGAAGCTTGGTGGGTAAGAGACCTACCTTGGATCATTGAAAAGTATTTGGATGTTTGGCTTATGCATATGTGCCATCTCAGTTGAGGCATAAATTGGAAAGCTGAAAAGTATGTGTTCATTGGATATGATGACAAGCAGATGGGTTATAGGTTGAGGAGCCCATCCACAAAGTAATTCCTTGTATCAAAGGATGTTACATTTGATGAGCAAGGTACTTGGTTTGCACGAACAATCAATAGTCATGTAAGTGATGAAGAAATTGCGCATCAAAAGAAAGGTAAATCAAAGGCTAAGATATTTGATGAAGAAGAGAACAATGAAGTACAAGTTGAAGTTGAAGAAGTTCCAAGATTTGATCCAGAATGTGATGAACCAGAAACTCCAAGAAGTGGAGAACTCAGAAGGTCATCAAGACACAAATGGCAACCTACAATGTATAGCTATGATACTTCTTTTTTGAGTACTAAAGACTATGCTTACATGGTGAAAGTAGATGAAGACCCTTCTACATATGAAGAGGCAAAAGGTAAGGAAAATTGGGAGAAAGCTATGCAGGAAGAATATGATGCATTGATAGAAAAGAGACTTGGGATTTGGTTCCTAAACCAAATAGTCAGAAGATCATTGGATGTAAATGGGTCTACAACACAAAGAGGTATGCAGATGGAAGTGTGTCTAGGTATAAAGCTAGACTTGTTGTGAAAGGGTTTGCTCAGACATATGGTATAGATTATGATGAGACCTATAGTCCTATGGTAAAGACGACAACCATCAGGACACTCATATCCATTGTTGCATGTAAAGGTTGGAAACTATGTCAGTTAGATGTAAAAAATGCTTTTCTAAATGGTTATATTTCAGATGATGTTTTCATGGAGCAACCACAAGGATTCACAGATAAAAGGTATTTAGAATATGTATGTAAGCTCAAGAGAGCTTTGTATGGTTTGAAGTAGGCCCCAAGGGCATGGAATTATAGACTTGTGAAGTTCTTGAAGGAACTTGGTTTTCAAGTATCTAAAGTAGATAGTAGCTTGCTTGTCAAAGCAAGTGATGATGGGTTCATTTACTTGTGCATATATGTTGATGGCATAATTCTTATAGGTACAAATGAGAAGGGCATATGAAATCTCAAGAAGCAAATGGAGAAAGAGTTCAAGATTAGTGACTTGGAAGACTTGTCATATTTCTTGGGCATGGAGATCTCATACACTCAACATGGAGTGTATGTTACTCAAGAAAGGTATTTGAAGAACTTGTTGATCAAGTTTAAAATGGATGATTGCAAGGTAGCCCCTACTCCAATGGAGGTGAATCACAAATTGAGAAGATATAGAGGAGAAGAATTCAAGGATATGAAGCTATATAAAAGTCTGGTTGGTAGTCTTATCTATGCTACATTAACTAGGCCTGATTTGTCATATGCAATTGGAGGTGAAATCTCAAGAAGCAAATGGAGAAAGAGTTCAAGATTAGTGACTTGGAAGACTTGTCATATTTCTTGGGCATGGAGATCTCATACACTCAACATGGAGTGTATGTTACTCAAGAAAGTTATTTGAAGAACTTGTTGATCAAGTTTAAAATGGATGATTGCAGGGTAGCCCCTACTCCAATGGAGGTGAATCACAAATTGAGCAGATATAGAGGAGAAGAATTCAAGGATATGAAGCTATATAAAAGTCTGGTTGGTAGTCTTATCTATACTACATTAACTAGGCCTGGTTTGTCATATGCATTGTCCTAGGAAAGAACATTGGGTTGCAGGACAAAGAGTGTTGAGGTACATTAAGGGTACACTCAAAGAAGGTTTGTATTATGGTTTTACATCAGATACAAACATCAAGATATATAGTGATACAGATTGGGCAGGTAATCTTGATGATAGGAGATCAACATATGGGTATTTGTGTTATGTGGGAGATAAGCTAATCTCTTGGTGCTCTAAGAAGCAACACACAGTTGCTTTATCATCTATAGAGGCAAAGTATAAAGGTATGGTTGAAGCTGCAAAGGAAGTCATATGGCTAAAGACTCTTATGAAGAGTTTTGACATCATTCAGAGTACACCCACTATTTATGGAGATAACATGAGTTCATTGTATCTAGCTGCTAACCTTGTTTTTCATGCCAGGACTAAACACATTGAGATTCAGTATCACTTTCTAAGAGAGAAGGTGATTGATAAGGAGATTGAAGTCATACATACTTCAACAAAAGATCAGATTACAGATATGCTAACCAAAAAATTGGATGGACCAAAGCTACAAAGATTTAAAGATATGGCAGGTATAAAGAAGATAGAGAAGACATCAATTGATGATTGAGGGGGAGCTGTTGGTGCAAGTCAACCACCAATTGATGTTTTGGATGAAGGATTAAAGTCAAAGATTGAAGGAAAGATTAGTCTATGAAGCCTGAAGATAGTGCACATTGAGGAAATGAAGACTTGTATACATATGTACATTAATTTGTAGTTAGCTCACTTATACCTTTTGTATGGTCATGAGCTTGTACATATATGCCTATATATACAAGTAAAAATTCGGGGCAAGTATGAGAGAGCATGTGAAGAGAAGAATTAGAAGTTAGAATAGTTATTAGACACTTTTAGAAGTGAAGAGATTTCTCTCATCATTCAGATGTAAAACTTTACAGAGATGAAGAAATATTGCACCCGATATTTTGTTGAGTACTCCTGTGTTTAACATTTTGTGAAATGCTTTTGTAAAAGTCTAATTCAATAGTTGATTGACCTATGTACAAGTTTCCATATCCTAATTGTGATCAGGCTGAGAGAATTGAGAGTAGGAATATTTACATGTGTAAATGTGAAGAAGTGAAGTTGCAATAGGCGCAAAATTTGATGCTAATGTTTTGGTTAGTTCTCCTTCCACAGTGTAAAGTTTTGAGCAAGCAAGCATTCATTCTTTAAGTTGGAAGGTAAGCTACCTATGGGTAAAAGCATTTGAATAAACGGGTTGTAATTTTAGAGAACCATCCTTTAGAAGTTACAGGAGTCAAAGTTGATTGTAGAAAAGTATAGTTTTAGACATAGGTGAATTGTAAGGATCATTTCTCAAGATCTACTGAATCTTTTGAGATGATTTAAAGTGGAGAAGGTGCACAAGATCTAGACAACAGGTTATGCAAAGTTCTATCAAAAACTTTACACATTTGATTAGTCAATGAGAGAATTATGTGCAGTAGACTTTCTGAGTATTAACTCTCTTCACAGTTTGTTCAAATTTTTGATAATTTAGTATTGATCCTCCAAATTGGTAAAGGTTTTGAGTTGTTCTTGATATAGAGGTGCTCTAAAATCAAGAATAGCTTGTTCGTTTAAAGATTAACACTCTCCATCAATTGAGGATACAAAGATTCCATAGCCAAGCATGGATACCAATGTAACATCATGAGAATGCCACTAGGAAGAGATTCTCTTCATGTCCCAATCGACTATCATATAACAATGAGCTAGAGAGGTCTCTTCTTGGAAAGTATGCACATGTGTTCCATGTGTCATAATCATCTCAAGTTCGCTAAAGTTTAAGTCTACCATGTGTCCCAATGTACTCACGTTAACTCATGTTAACTTGATTTGGATGCTTCTATAAGGTTGAAGGTCCCTTGTGGCAAAATACTTTCGTGCACCATTGTTGGGATTTGAACCCAAGACGTCTCCTTCCCATCCTATTGATTTAACCACTAGGCTAAGCTTATTGTGTTCCTAGGACTCACATAGCCTTATTCTTAACTTGTCTTCTAGCCTTGCCAAACTTACTTTATAACAAAGTACATCCTATCAAAACTACAAATGCTAAAACATGTAGCTAATGGGAGTGGTATTGAGGATGTTGTAGGTTCAAGTTCTATAGTTTCTATTTCAATTCCTCTTGCTAGTCCAATTTCAACTATGTCAAGTACACCATCACCATCCTCAACCATTGGAGAGAAACTTTAGTGGGATGATAGAGATGCACATGCACATGATTTGATTGATTTATCTATCTTGGATGCCATCATCCCTCATATTCGCTAATGCAAAACAAAAAAGGATGCTTGGAGTACTATTGTCACACTATACCATGCAAGAAATGAGGCCCATGTTGCTTACCTCTAAAAACACTTGGAGATTGATCATATGCATGAAGGTGATTCTATGGACAATTTTCTCATAAAGATCCTTTGAAGGAACAATTAACTTTTCTAGATAAAGATTTTCTAGGTAGTTCGATTATGTAGATTGCTTGCAATGGGCTACCTGATTCTAATCAAAGTTTTGCTTCCACTCATCATTTGATGATTAAAAAATATAAACCAAATGCCTCAGCATTTGACTAGTTAGTTTTTAATGGTGCAAGAAGACCAATACATTCAAATGTTTTTTAAATCAAGCCGTTTGTTCTAGCAGAAGGGCAAGGGTAAAGGAATGTTTTCCTTTAGTAGGTAGGAATGTGTAAGTGTTGCACAATCAAAAAAGGAAGACAAAGATGAGATGAAAGTGGATAAGCAAAATTAGGCTTGCAAATACTATAAGGAAAATTATCATATCTTCAAGAAACATCCTAAAATTGTTGGTAAAGATAAATAAGAAAGAGGTATTAATGGCTATTGCAAACACTTTTTCTTAAGATTTCCAAAATAGTGAAAAATGAAGAATAGGAATATACTACACAATGTAGTTATGACACATCACCTCATGATCATCATAGTGGATCCAATGTAGCCTTTACTTTCACATATCAAGGAAACTTCTATGAGCTCAATGGATGTACATCCTAGGGAGGAAATGTCTTTCTCTATGTAGGTTCTGAATGAGAATAGTAGATCATTCCAATTCTAATGCATATACTCAGGATGCATTGAGTGATGAAAGAGATAATATTTATGAGGAAAAACCCATGCAAAAATGATTCGTGTAAACTTTTCAAGATATTTTTTGGTCAATTACACTTTGATGTTGGATTTTAAGGTCTTCAAAAGCATCGAACAACACAAGGAAGAAGAAGAACCTTGTAGAACAACACAATATAGAATCTATTACCAAGTGAATGTACAAAGAGAAGTGACCCATTAGGTTTATAGGTGTATTAAAAATCCAAGGGAAAAACCTCTTAAAGAGGGAAAAAAGTGCCTTAATGTTCCTAGTATGTTTACACACATCACTATAAAAATACATCAACAAATCCCCCCTAGGAGTGATCCCGTGAACAAGGAGTTGGCATCATATATAAGGAAATGCCAAGATATGTGGAAAGGAAGTAAGCCCAAAGGTTTGTGAAAAGCTTCAAAATTCTCCCTAGGTAGATCCTTCATGAAAAGGTATGCAACATTATCCTGTGCAGGCATATAAGCCAAAATTATCTCTCTGTCATAGAGAACCCCTCCTGGTATAATGATAATGCACCTCAATGCGCTTTGTCCAAGGATCAAACATAGGGTTCCTCACAACTCTCAATGCTCTATGACTCTCAATAAAGATGTAGATCGATTGAACCCCAAATCATCCAAAATGTGTTTGAGCCACAAACACACTCAACAATCACTAATGAAGCTACCCGATACTGAAACTCACAACTAAAAGTGGCCACAATAAGCTACTTCTTGCTCAACCAAGATATGCATGAGCTACCAAGCGTGAATAAAAAACCATTGGTGAACACATGTTTTTCATAGCAATCATCCCAGTTTGAGTTGAAAAAACATGTAAATATGGTGGTAATGATCCCCCTTTTGTAAAGAGAGATGGTGGATGCAATCCAAAGATGAATTGGTGCTGCTACAACCAGCTTCACAATAGCCAACTGAGGCTTCAAAGTTGGTTAGTAGACCCTTTGAGCTTCCTAAATCCATAAAAATATCACCCAAGTGTTTTGGAACAAGTATCTTAAAAGTTTGAGTCAAGACAGACTAGTTGCAAAATGACTAGCTCCCAAAACTTGTTATTTTCGTACATACACCTACTGGAAAAAATGAACAATGCTCTCAAACCTAGTAGGAATTAGAAATCTTCCTTTTGGATATAGAAATTCTACTTAGATAGCTTGTTAATACAAGTTAAAACACCTCAATTGATCAGCTGAGCACTGAGAACAAGATTTAGCAAATCTAGAACACTCCCACCATTTTCGAGGCTCTTTAGAGGTTCAACTAGTGAGTAGAGAAACACAGATTTCTCACAAATTATAAATCCAATGACCATAAAATTTTATCACATAAACTGCACTTAAAGATAAATCCAATGCACTTTAAAACATTGAAAAAGGTTATGTATAGACTGACGTATGAGCTTCTAAAGTTACTATTCTGAGTGAGTATAGCAAAGAATAAAACAGAGAAGAAGTAAATGATGAATGTATAGATTCACATCTAATTACAACACATTGGAAAATAATACTTGCACAATGGGAGTAGAATGATAGAGATATGGAGTAAGCTCTTCAATCTTAACAAGTGAATATGAAGTGGGCACAAATTAAGCTCTCTAATGGTGACTTCCTTCTTGCTCCTTTTATAGCTACTTTTGGAGGTAGTTTTGAATTTGAATTCAAATAACTTCACCTAAAAGTGATGCTAATAATTAGAAGATATTCTTTCAGCTGATGGATTTGTGGTTTTGGGTAGTTCTTCTTCTTCTTCTATTACATAAAAGGAATGTACAAGAAAATGACCTAAAAACAACAATACAACAAGTGCAATATATAAACAACAGTACATGAGGGAAAATCCTAATGTCCATGAATGAGTGAGCAGGCAAGAAAACAAATGTGCCATCACTCTTGGTAGATAAATCTAGTAAAGCTCAATGAAGTATCCCTGAAATATATTGATGTGGCCACTATACATGTCAGAGAAATGAAAACGTGATACGTGTCATCTTGGATCATAACATCTTGAGCTTGATATCTCAAAAATCATGACACTTGATCTATGATTAGAACATAGATCTATAGGTTAGGAGCATTTGGGGTATTTAATATAATTATTTGGGTATCTAGAGAGAGGTACTTAGGCTATGACCAAGCCATCACACTTGGCTAGGCATGGAAGCAAATATGTGTAACTACTTGAAGAAGCATGAGAACCTTAGCTTTGATCAAATACCATTGTAAAAGTTGTTTTACTTGAGAGAATCTTGTAATCCACATATCTCGTGGAGTTAGGAGAATAATAAGTTACGAGTTTCAAAGAGAGAAAGAATCCTCAATCATAGGAGTCACTTTTAGATGGAGCCAAAAACTTGAATTCAAATTCAAACTTCAAAGAAGACTCTTATAAAAAGAGTTATGTAATCTCACAGTTTTGTGCCCCTTTTTCTTAGCTTATTGTTGATCTTTTGTAGAGGCTAAGTGACTTACACCATAGCTCACTTAGATCACTATCATTGGGCATCATTTCTATGCCAATGATCATGTAAAAAAATGTTCTATAATACATTTACATCATTGATTATCTTTGTCTACCTCTCTGTTATGACTACTCAGAATAGTGAACTTTGCATGACCATATCTCAGTGAGTTCTTATCCATTTTGCATGATCTATAGCTTGTTGGAACAAGTGCAAAGTCTAATTTATGATATCAAATTTTATTTACATTTTCTCATCCAATTGGGAGAAATCCACATCAAACTGCTCTCTGGTCAATCACTATGCAGTCCCTAAAAAGTCAGGGATAAGCATCCAATTGCTAAATTGATTTCTCAGTGTATGTTTTGATATTTTAAGTGATTCCACTTGTAATCATTATCTATCTAAGATAATTAGATACCCTCAAAAGGAATTTTATGAATTGCTACTATACTGCGAGCACTAAGCAAAAGATCCAGCAGGTGTCAAGACCAAAATAACAAGTTTTGAGTGACTAGCTATTTGTGAAGTAATATATTTTGATTCAATTGTTTGAAGAATCATCTCCAAAGTACATAGGTCCTTTTTTGGTGTCATTTTCAAGCTAAAAGGGCCTACAACACAATCTGAGGTTTGATAAGGCAGGTACAAAGCAGGTTTTGGCAGTACCACCTCACTTCCTTGAGGTATCCTTCCATCTCTTTCAACAGTGGTATCAGAGCAAGTTGAGGTAAAATGGGAGATGGTTTCCCTTCTTTTATTGACAAATTGGAAAGGAATAACTATTTAGCATGGTCCTTGAGGATGAAGACATATCTACAAAGAAGGAGTCTCTAAGGATACATATTCGAAGATGAGGAGATGCCCATATTTAGAAGCAAAGGTCAACCTACAAGAGAGGAACTTGAAAGACTCAACTAATGGTGTGCCAAAGATGCTTTAGCAAGGTTATATCTACTTAACTCTATTTCTGACTTCCTTCTTCCTCACATTAGGAACTGTAAAACATCCCAAGAGACTTGGGATACATTGTCTTCATATTTTTCTTCCAACACAAGAGCTAGGAAAAATCAATTGTGGATTGAATTTACTACTCAAAGGAAGCAACCCAAGCAGAATGTTTCAGAGTATGTGACCAAAGTCAAAGATGTGGATGATCAATTTGAAAGCATAGGAGAGGAGATTGAAAAGGAGCAAATAGTGAGACAAATAATCAATGGCATCAAGGCACATGATAAGTGGGAAGCTTTCACAATTGCTATGGACATTTACATGGACATGCGAATTCCAGATCTTACCACACTCATGGGACAACTCTTTACCCATGAAGCCAAGCTCAATGAAAATGGAGAACCATCAAGAGGTAACAACTCTTCTGCCCTATACATAGATAAAGGAAAGTCTAAAGATAAACGAAAGAGCAAGAAAGTAGAAGATGAAGGTACTACTTCTCAAGCTATGCAGGGAGAGGTAGGAATTCAAGAGGAAGGGGCAGAGGAGGTAAGCAAGGTACGGGGAGATATTTCACCTCTTCCCCATGCAATATATGTGAACTGTCTAATCACACTACAGATGAGTGCTATAGGAACTTCAAGAATTAGAGAGGAAGAGGATTTCAAAGAGGTGGCTACTCACAATCAAGAGGAAGATTCAACCATAATCAAGGCTACAACCATGGCTACAGCAACAATTACAATAACAACTATCAAGGAGGATACAAATCAAGTAAAGATTTCAACAATTATATAGAGGATCAAGAGGATTCTCTTCTCATTATGAACATGACTTCAAAACAAGGGATGAATGATGAGCACCTCTTCTATATTGACTCAGGTTGTTCCAACCATGTAGCAGGCAATGTAGCTCTTCTTTCTAATCTTGAGGAATGCAAGGGAAAGCACCAAGTGCAGACAGGTGATGACACCAAGCATTCAGTGGTCAAGGTAGGAAATGTCAAAACTTCTGATGGGAGTAGAAATCTGTTGAGCACGGTTCTTTATGTAGCTACTATCACCATCAATTTGATGAGTGTTGGACAGATACTGGAAAAGGGTTTGCAGGTTACGTTGAGCAAATATGGAGCTTTTGTGGAGGACCCCCAACATGGATTTAAGAGAATTGCTAAGGGAGAAAAAATAGGTAGACTATTTACATTTGAGCTTGAGGACACTAGAAACATTGCACTCTATAATTACAAGGATCAAACATTGTATGAGTTAGAGATTTGGCATAAAAGATTAGGGCACATTGGTGAGAGAACCTTGAAGTAGATATGTAGGGATCAATGTGTGCTTGGGATACCTAATGTATCCAAGCAACATATGATCTATAAATGTGGTTCTTGTCAATTTGCTAAATCACACAGGTTACCCATTTACAAAGAAAGGCTACATGCATGAGGATTACTTGGAACTTGTCCACACAGATGTGTGGGGACCAAGCAAGGACCCTTCAATTTCAAGCTCAAGATACTATGTGTCGTTCATTGATTATTTCAGTAGGTGGACTATCTTGTATTTCATGAAGCACAAAGATGAAGTGTTCAATTGTTTCAAAACATGTCTTGCACTTGGGGAAAATCAAACACGAAGAAGTCTAAAGAGGATAAGGTCAGATGGAGGAGGTGATTACTTCTCCAATGAATTTAATGCATTATTGTAGGATAGAGGTAACAAAAGGGATATTACTACCATGTATACCCTTGAGCAAAATGGGGTAGCAGAGAGGAGAAACAAGATGATTGTGGAAGCAGATAGATAAATGCTTAATGAAAAGAAATTACCTAATTGTTTGTGGGCAGAGAGTGTTTCTACTACCACTTATCTTATTAATAGGTTGCCATCCAAATCACTTGATGGGATGACCCCATATGAAGCATGGCATAGTAGGAGACCATCACTTGATCATTGCAGAATATTTGGATGTATTGCTTATGTGCATGTTCCATCTCAAATCAGAGATAAGCTAGACCCTAAGGCAGAGAAGTGCATCTTCATAGGGTATGATTTAAATCAGAAAGGTTACAGGTTTTATAATCCATCCAACAAAGGATTTATGGTCAGTAGAGATGTTGTGTTTGATGAGAATGATTCTTGGTTTGAAAGTGAATGCAGGAAAGACTTGGAAGAGGAGTTTCCAAGTCTCACCAAGGAGGAGGCAAGCCAAAGACATCAAATCAGATGATGAAGACACCATCAACTTAGAAGAATTCAAAGCATGGAAATCAAAAGGCAAGGCCAAGATGAAGAGGTTGGAAGACATACTTGAATCATCCAACCAAGCTCTAAGGAGATCACAAAGGGAAAGTACGAAGCCAGTCAGATATGGTTATGATACTTCATTAGTTACTAAGCATTCCATTTATCTTGCTAAGGATTCATCACTTGAAGAACTTTCTTCATATGAAGAAGCAAGTACCAAGGCAGAATGGAAGGAAGATATGGATGAAGAAATAGAATCACTCCAAGAGAATGATACTTGGGAACTAGTACCCAAGAAGGCATCAATCAAGGTAATGGGTTCTAGATGGATTTACAAAATCAAAAGAAACTCAGATGGAGTCATAAACAGGTATAAAGCTAGACTTGTGGCTAAAGGTTTTGCACAAACCCAAGGAGTAGATTATGAAAAGACTTTTTCACTTGTGGCTAAAATGCCAACTATCATAGTATTGGTAAGTGTGGACTCATCTAGGAATTGGAATATGTAGCAATTGGATGTGAAAAATTCCTTTCTCAATGGCTGGATTTCAGAGGAGGTTTACATGGCTCAACGTCCTAGCTATGAAGACCCAAGCAACGTAAATTATGTGTGCAAATTGAACAAAGCTCTTTATGGTTTGAAGCAGGCACCTAGGGCATGGAATCATAGGTTAACTACCTACCTTCAAGCTCAAAGAATCATAATGACCAAGGCAGATTCTTCTCTGTTTGTCAAGAGAAGCAACTCAGAAATGATATACTTATGTGTGTATGTTGATGACATCATACTTATAGGTATTTATGCCAATGGCATCAAATAGATCAAGAACCAAATGATGCAAGAGTTCAAAATCAGTGACCTAGGGTTTCTAAAGTATTTTCTTGGACTTGAGTTAGTCTACACAAATTCTGGAATCTACAGTTACTCAAAGGAAATATGTGCACAACATGTTGAAGAAGTTGGAGAATGCAAAGGTATCTAGCACCCCTCTGGAGGTAAATCATAAATTGAGTGCTCATGAAGGTGATTTACTTGAAGACATTGTAGGATACCAAAGCATAGTTGGAAGTCTAAACTATGCAACATTAACAAGGATAGATATATCTTATGGAGTAAGTGTTCTAAGTCAATTCATGCATAAACCTAGAACACCTCACTTGGAAGCTGCTAAAAGGATTTTGAACTATCTCAAAGGTACTCAAAATCAAGGTCTTTCTTTCCATACACATCAGATTTGGACATTAAGCTATACTCAGATGCAGATTGGCTAGGTTGTAAGGATGCCAGAAGGAGTACTTATGGATATCTTTCTTTTGTAGGTGATAAGCCCATTTCATGGTCTTCCAAGAAGCAACCAATTGTTGCTCTATCTTCAACGGAGGCTGAATACAGGGGATTAGCAAATGCTACACAAGAAGCCATTTGGATTAGATTGCTCTACTCAAATTTGGGACTTCCTACTCATTCACCTATGATTTTTGGTGACAATACAAGTTCTTTGCATCTTGCAACCAATCCCATCTATCATGCAAGAACCACGCATATAAAAGTATATTATCACTACGTTAGAGAGAATCTATTGAGAAAGGAGATTCAACTTGCATATGTGTCCACAAACATGCAATGTGTAGATTTGTTAACCAAAGCATTTGATGGTACTAAGCTTTGCAAGTTTAAAACTATGATTGGATTGCAGGACATTCAAGAAGATTCATGAAGAAGTCCAAGCCAAGTTTTTTGGCTTGAGGGGGAGCTGTTGGTGCAAATGACCAAGCCATCACACTTGGCTAGGGATGGAAGCAAATATATGTAACTACTTGAAGAAGCATCGGAACCTTAGCTTTGATCAATTACCATTGTAAAAGTTGTTTTACTTGAGAGAATCTTGTAATCCACATATCTTGTGGAGTTAGGAAAATAATAAGTTACGAGTTTCAAAGAGACAATGAATCCTCAACCATAGGAGTCATTTTTGGATGGAGCCAATAACTTGAATTCAAATTCAAACTTCAAAGAAGACTCTTATAAAAAGAGCTATGTAATCTCGCGACTGTGTGCCCCATTTTCTGAGCTTATTATTGATCTTTTGTAGAGGATAAGTGGCTTACACCCTAGCTCACTTAGATCACTATCATTGGGCATCATTTTTATGCCAATGATCATGTACAACAACGTTCTATAATACATTTACATCATTGATTATCTTTGTCTACCTCACTGCTATGACTACTCAGAACAGTAAACTTTGCATGACCATATCTCAATGATTTCCTATCCATTTTGCATGATCTATAGCTTTTTGGAACAAGATTAAAGTCTACTTTATGCTCTCCAATTTTCATTACATTTTCTTCAGCCAATTTTGACAAATCCACATCGAAGTGCTCTCAAGTCAATCACTGCTCAGTCCCGAAAAAGTCGGGGGTAATCATCCGATTGCTAAATTCATTTCTCAGTGTATGGTTTATCATTTTAAGTTATTCCACTTGTAATCATTAACTATCTAAGCTAGTTAGATACCCTCAAACGGAATTTTATGAATTTCTATTGTACTGTGAGCACTGAGGAAAAGATCCAGCAGGTGTCAAGACCAAAATAGCAAGTTTTAAGTGACTAGCTATTTGTGAAGTAATCTGTTTTTATTCAATTGTTTGAAGAATCATCTCCAAAGTAAATAGGTACTTTTTTTTATTCATTTGCAAGGTAAATGGGCCTACAACACAAATTTGAGGTTTGATAGGGCAGGTACAAAGCAGGTTTTGGCAGTACCACCTCACTTCCTTGAGGTATCCATCCATCTCTTTCAACAAGGCTTAGTCTTCAAGCCTAGGAACTAGTTAGTTTGGAATAGAAAGGGAGACTCACTATCATGTATTCATTAGAACCAAACTACACTAGTTTTGTGTACATGTGATTCACTAAAATCCATCTTGCTAGTATATATGTAATTCCATATTGGAAGAAGAATCCAATGATATGGGATGGTGGAAATGGCTTCTCTTTGAGCATTCTTCATCTATGGCTAGAGAGACAATCACTCATCATTCATGGGGGCACATTTCACTAGATTAGATGAGAGCTCTTTGTAGGCATCTCCTTAGGACTTGGACCTATCTTTCATAGCTTAGGGAAGATTTTTCTTCCAATGGAGTGTGTGATAAGAGTTTTCATCATCATAAACATGGCAGGCTCACCTTATACTTTTTAGGATGAATAACTCCATTATAGGTTAATGCGTAGAAAATGTTTACTATAAATAGTTTCTCTAGTATAGATACACATTTTTTATATTATGGTATCTTTTCACAAGATAAGTGATCATTTTAGAGAAGGTATTAGGCACTAGGAAGGAATCTATTATCTCTGCCATTCACCAAATAATCCTTCACTGTTTGTGGGAGATCTGTTCTCCACTTTCATGGAAAGATTCATTGGGATATTATGCATATTTTATATTCATGGAAGGGAGGAGAAAATGAATTCATAAATTTCTTTTAAGCAAAGGGAAAAGTGAGGAGAGATCTCGCATTAGATCCTCTTACTTAAAAGGCTTAAATGAAAGGAAAAGAGTATGTCTTCGATGGTATTGAGTATGTTTTACTCATAGAAAGTAATAAGGTAATTTTTCTTGTTTAATCCATGAGTATAAGAGAAGAGTAGGAGTTATATCTAATAAAATTAAATAGAAATCATCATCCATAGAGGACAATTTCTACTAGACATAAGCGAAGTGTTTAGAGAACATCTCTTAGTTGCGATTTGAGGAGTAGAGATATGGCTCTACTTAAGGATTCATCAAATCTACCTTCTTTGTAGCTTTCCTTCATGTGGGAGTTTGATCCTCCATTGGTTAGGAACGAAAACATGGAGAATCTATTTAGGCGTTCACATGTATGAAGAGTGGAGCTAAAGGAATAGAGTATATCTTTTTAGGGGAAACAAAATGTCAAATAGATTCCATTGCTAGATCCCTCTTCCTTAGACGAGATAGAGAGAGTTTATAATCTTAATATTTTCTAGATAGAAGTGGCGCTACCCTATCAAAGAAAATACGAAGATACATTAAATGGTGGTTAGATTGAATATCACCTGAAGACTCTAGGGGGGAAGTGGTTATGTCTATTTTGAGTGGTGGGGAAGAGTTTTTCACTAGTTCCATTGATGCTTTAGCAATATAAATTAGTCCAAAGTTATGGATGAACCAAGGTTTTCTTGGTTATTGGGATGTGGAGATTTTATTCTAGTGCCAAGGAATTCTCTTATGTGAGCTATGATTGTGGATTTGCATAGAACAAAATGATGATTTTGAAACAAACTATCACTTGTGAATATACTCAAGTTCAGGAATACCTAAAGAAAATACTAGAGTTTTTCACTAGTGCCATTGATGCTCTTCCAATAGAAATTAGTCCAAACTTATGGATGAGAAATCAAGGATTTCTTTGTTAGTGGGATGTGGAGATTTTATTCTACTACCAAGGAATTATCTTATGTGATCTATGATTTTTTATTTTCATAGAAAAAAAGGATGATTTTGATACAAACTATCAATTGTGAATATACTCAAGTTCAGGAGTACCTAGAATAGCATGAGTCAAATCTATCATTTTATTTCTACATGGGTTTGGAGTCACTATTTTATGGGACATTGTTGTACATTTTAGAGGACTATATGTTTTTATCATCTCCACAATGATATGGTCAAGCCTATAAAGCCTGGAACTTTTAAATTGGCTTTCAACATATTGCTCCATAAAGGATACATTGTATGGACTTATGGCACTTTGGTGATGTTACATGATGGGAGTGATAGTTTGGAAGTTGGGTATACATGGGATATGGTAAGCATTTAAGGTTTCCCACCTTTGAGTTGTTCTCTTTTGAAGCTTCTCAAGGGGATGGATGTGGGGAAGCGACACATAGAGATGACCATATACTAGTACTACATGGGGTTCAATGGAGTCCAAGCAATTTCTTCTACCATTACAAACATTACATATGCCAACAAGGTGACTCAACTCTACTAGGTGTTATTGATAAATCAAATAATAATTCTTGTGTACCTTGATTAATGTCTAAAAAAATTAAAAAATGAAAACTTTGGATGTTTGAATACCTTGGGCATGATAAAATTCATTATCAGATTTATTTTATATTCTTTAGTTGGTAGATATACTTTAGGCGGGCTAGGCAACAAAGGGAAGTTTAGCCATCTCTTATGTATTTTATTTTTTTTGGTGTGCCTCTCAAAATTTTGGCCATGATTGATGACGAGGAGTAGGGTAAAATGAAGGGTTACCTATAATGGATATGGCACATTGACCCATTTAGGAATTAGACTGGGATTTTTTCCAAAAACCTCTTTTTTTTATTCAAATTCATCATCAAACTATTCTTGCCTGTATGTGAATGTATTGTAATCGAAATTGAGATCCTCATATGGATTCTTTTCCGTAGTCTACTTTATATATATGCACGTTTGCTCCTTCATGATGCCAAAAGGTGGTGGATAAGTATACAAAATCTTTTAAACATTTTTTTTTGTTTTTGATCCTTGATTCTTTCATAAACTTTACCACTTCATCCTATAATTCTTTCACAAGTCAATCTACTAACTTTGCCTATTCTTGCTACTCTAGAGATGCGGAAAAAGGAATATTTGTTAGATTTGAGGATGCATCCCTTTGCATCAATCTTGAATCAATGGGAGAAGAAAGTGGTCATGCCTTTTTCTCCTCAGCATGATCCAATTCAAGGGGCAAAGATGTTGATACCATTGGTACATTATTGATGTTTTTAGGAGGTGTTTTTCTAGATACCATTTGAGTCATGAGCTCTTTTGTGATCTTTTCTTGTTGTTTCACAGAAATTTTTGCTTATTTCTTGGCTTCTATCACAAATCAGAGTTGATAACTATCTTCATGAAAATGTTTGAGGAATTTATTTTCCATTTTATTGATTTGTTTCTTTAATTCCTCCTCCTACACTTGGTTTCTTGCATGCATAACACATATCTACTTTATGTTGCTCTACTTCCAATTTCTATTCATTTTTTTGTGTTCTTACCATAGTGATCTCATCATTATTCTCATTTTTAGATTGATTGGTTGATCATACATTAAATATTGTAGCAATTCATCATTCCTAGATCTCAATTGTTTCACATAATCTACTAATCATTTTGATTGGGCATCTAGGGCTGATCATCTCTTTGTTACTTTTTCCTTTTTTGTCTTTAAGGAACTATACTTCAATTGTAATGCCTTGTGCTCTTCTTAAACTCAGTGTAGTTTGTTGATAATTATTTTTGAGCCACATTGAGCTTACTATATTTTGAATCAAGCTCATTCATATTGTATATGGAGTGTGGCATAATCCCACATCAACACCTAGTGCTTGCTTTTTGAAACATGTAACTTTTGAACTAGCTATTGATTCACTCTTTGAGACATCAAAAATTCTGCATTGGACACTTCCAAATATTTATCATTTTCTACTATGGAAAATTGAGTATCCATTGCAATTTGCATCATCATGTGCATGGATTTCTTTAATTTCCATCAAAATTGAGACATGTACCCATTGGTATGGATGATGCAAAAGAGTTGCCAACTTTCTTGCCTTAATATGTATGTAGTAACTCATCAAATGGTATTTTGAACTTTAAAGATATTGGTGATCAAGAGATTGGCATCATGATGGTAATAATTTGTAGTTCTGATGGTGTTCTCTCTGCTTTAATGGGAGTAAACTATTTTAGTCCCCTTGGAGTGTCCATATCATAAGTGTCTATAGACACTATTTCATAGGTGTGGTATATTTTATCTTCACAAGCATCTGAAATGCATGCATAAGAGAACTTATGGGTGTGCAAAGCTAATGCAATAGATATGGGAATTATTATGAAAGGTTCTTCCATGTGCATATCTTCTATATTAGGAAAATTTTGTAATTGATTTAGCTCTTCCCATGTACATTCATCACTAGATGCTAATATGATTTGAGTGTTTGTGGATAGATTCTTTCATTATTCATGTTCTCAACCCCAATATGATATTGACTAATCTTGATTTCCTCTGTGCTTTACAAACTTTGACATATCTTTGAACTTTTTTCCTTCACTTCTTCTCTTTGAATTCAATCTTGATTGTAATTAGTGATGCCCCTTCAACACTTTAATTAAACTACCCCATCATATATTCGTGTGAAAGATCCGAATTAGCTACTTGTCACTCTTCTCCCAACCTTAAATAGCTCTTGCCCTTGGCACATCTAGAGCCTTCTCTAAGATCCAAACACCCTTCATATGGCCACTCTGAGGAGATGGAATAACCTCAAAGACTTGTACTAGAGCCTTGGATCCCATGAGATAGGGTCCTTGACCAAATGCAGGTGGACCAATGGTAGACCATGGATGTATAAATAAATCTAACACTCTCTCCCCCTTCTAGAGATTGTCCTTAGTGATCAAGGAAGGATAGTGTTTGCAAATCAGAGATTCTGATTCCCAATTAGCATCTATGAGTGGATGGCGAGTCCATGCTACTAAATACTCTGGTATGGAGCAGTTGCGTAGCTGTCACTCCCTCTTATCAAGAAATCTAAACAAAACATCTGGCTAAGATGTTCAATCTCTTAAAGCAATTAAACCATCCACACAATTCTCATCTTGAGAAATGTATGGTCTCAACTCGCTAACATGAAAAATTGGGTGAAGTTTCCAATCATCTAGAAATCGTAATTTGTATGCGACATCAGCAATCTTCTTGATTATTGTCCAAGATCCACAAAATCTACAAGATAAATCTACAAGACAAAGAAGACCCCTCACCTCAAAGACATCAATCCATTGATTTAGAGTAAAATTGAGAAGCAAGGTTTTTATGGATGCATACTTCAAAAGATAACATCTCTAAGGAACTCTCAGAATGAGGAAACTACAAAGCAAGATAAGGAGCACATTCATTGTACGTATCGTGACAATCATTTTTAGGGCATGTAGATAGTAGAGCTTACACATCACATCTAACTTGCATCATCTCTTCTTTTCATAACAATAGTGATTCTATGGCTTCCTCCTCATTTACAAGTGGAAACCTCTTCTTCTCCTTCATGGATGACTTTTGCTCCTATAAGGGTGTCTCTTCTTCTAGTTGACTCCTCCTCTTCTCCAAGTGGAATGTTCCTATTTTCCATAATGGCCAATTCCTCTTCTCAGTAGACTCCTTTTCTCAATGGCCTCCTCCTCTCCTCTGAGGTGATCTTTTCCCCTTCTCATTTTACTTCTCCTCCTCTTCTTAGTGGATTCCTCCTCCTCTACTTGTAGAAACTCTCTCTCTCCTTACTTGTGCCTCTCCTATCCTCATCCTTAATAAAAACTTCATATCTCTCCTCAAGAGAAGAATATCCTGTCTCTTCCTCCATTTAGTGGGCTACCTACTTATAATTTAATCCCCTGATTAGCATCCTAATTTCTTCTCCCCATGCATGTTGTTCTTGGCTTCCAATAATGGTGAATCCCTTTCTTCTCTTAAACACCTCCCCTATATGTCTATGATTCCTCCTCCATGTGTATCATTGGTTCTCTCTGGGACATGATGAAAGTAGTAGGGACGACTTAGGTCACCTCTTCTTTTCCTATCCTAAGAGCATCATGACTTGGCAACACCTTAGCAAGCTCCTTCTATCATCTCATCAAGTTAACTGGAAGCAATCTTTGCTCAATGAAGTGATAATTTTCTCATTCAATCTATTGAACCCAATTAGGCATGAAGCACTCTAGAAAATATTGAACGAAAGATATGTGCACTTTGAAAACACTCCCATAGAGTGCTCAATAGATAAATCTCTAGTTTTTTTGGGTATAAGGATTGGTGATTATAAGAAATCCCCCCTTTAGGCACCACAAGGTGTTCATGGTAGAAAACAACAAGTTGAAAAACAATTGGGTCCCCCACGAAGGGGACAAAAAGGTTATAACCATTCTTCAAACACTCTCTAAAATTCTTGTACCTTTTCCTTGTTTATAATTTGAAGAACTTTCTCTATAAAAAAGAGTTAAATAGTAACATACATAATAAAAAACCATTGGAGTTTGAGGTTTGTGCTACACAAATACGACAAGGAAGAAGAAGAAGCTTGGATCACAACACAATATAGAATGTATTACCAAGTGAATGTCCAAAGATAAGTGATCCACTAAAGTTTATATATGCATATATACAATCTTGAGGAAAAAACCTCCTAAAAAAGCATCCCGATAGTCCTAAGTTTGTTCACACACATCACTAGTGAGCGTCAATGTACTTTATTTGACACAAAGCTATTCCTCAATCAAAATGCATAAATTGAATGCTCAAATAATGATGCAAATGTCCTAAATCTGATATCTCAAAAGAGGCATGCAAATCAGTCTTAAATTCAACAATATGCTTCTCACAGGACCAGTGAGCAACATATCATCAATCTAGATAACAATGATCAGAAGTACATTATCTACATGCTTAACATATATCATGATTTCATTTGGAATGTTCTCAAAACCATGTGCTAGCAAGTAGGCATGTATCTTCTCATGCCAAGCACATGATGCTTGATTCAATTATATAATGCCTTTTTCAACCGGCACACTTTGTTTTCATGCCTTTTCTGCACAAAACCACAAGGTTGAAATACATACAATTCTTCATGTAAATTATCATTCAGAAGTGCAATTTTAATGTGCAACTGGTGTAAATTCCAACCACGATGAGCTGCAAGTGCACAAATGCTACAAATGGTGGTCATTTGGCATGTGGGAAAAAAAATATCATCAAAACCAATGCCCTTCTCTTGAGCATAACCTTTTGCAACAAGCCTAACCTTATACATGTCAACTATTCTGTCAACCTTACTTTTCAGATTGGATACCCATTTAGTGCTAATGGCCTTTTTGCTTGGAGGAAAATCACATGAAGAGCATTCTTCATAATAGCATCATATTCTAATTGCATAGCGGCCATCCAAATTTTTGAACTTTGTGCTTCACCAAAAGAAACACGTTCATTCTCATCACAAAGACTAGAGATAGTCATTGCATGACAGTCTAATGCAAAGCAAGCACTATGAGATCCTCAACAAATAGGATATGACAAAGCTACATCTAAATTGTTACTCACTGAAATTCTGCACTAACCATTTAGAGATAGTTTTTGCCTATTCTATGTCAATCCTCTCATCAATAAGTGCATCATATAAATCTACATCAAAATTGGAATGATCTGAATAATTATTTGAAACATGTAAAGGTTGAGAAATTGCCTCATTTGGACCAGAACTTGAATGTCCACCTATAAAAAGAGGCAGCAAAGTTTCATACATATCTTTAGAGCTAATTGTTGTCTCCTTCATGAAAGTAAGGTTTGAATTGCATCTTCCACAAAAATAAAATCATAGCTAACTAGAAAGCATTTACTTTTTGGATGATACAACTTGTAGCCTTTGCTCGTACAACTATACCCAACAAAAATACATTTCACTGCTTTACCATCCAATTTTCTACATTTTTTGTTCAGGAACTAATGCATATGCCAAACAACCAAAGACATGAAAATGAGAAATGGATGGCATTCAACCATGCCAATCCCCATGTCAAGTGATCGATTGTAGTTCTTTGATGGGACACTTATTTAGTACATATGTTGCACATATAACAGCCTCAAGCTAGAAGTTATGTGGTAAAGCTTGGCTTTTGACCATACACCTCTCCATTTCCATGAAAGACCTATTCTTTCTTTGAGCAACTCCATTATGTTGATGTGTATATTGCACTGTACACTGATTTTTTATCCCATGCATAGCTAGCAATGCACTCTTGATCAAAACAAAAGGTGTCGAATTTACATGATAAATTTTCAGCGATAACTAGGAATTATCTAAAGCACATAAACACTCTTGACTTTGTTTTCAGTGGATAGACCCATGCATGCCTATAGAAATCATCAATCAAAATCATGAAGTATAAGAAGTTCCCAAATAAAAGTGTTTGCATAGGACATAGACATCACTATGAGCAAGCTGCAATTTATGAGAAACTCAAACTAAACCATCCTTTGGGAAGGAGGAACACTCCATTTTGCCCAAAATACAACTCAAAAACATGTTTAGAAGGTGCCTCAAGTTTGGGCAAAGAGGAAACCATTTTGAATTTTTTCACACAAAGAAAACTAGCAAAATTTAGATGACTAAAGAGTGCATGCCAAAAAGGAAACCATGAACTACACATGCTTAATCATTCACAGATTTTGCATAGCCTATGCGATTATATAGCCCATGACATAAAATTCCAGAAGCAATAATAACATCGCCATTCAATAGATCATGGAGTATACATCTGTCATCAACAAATTTGACAACAAATTTTTCATTCACAGATTTTGCATAGCCTATGAGATTATTTAGCCCATCACATAAAATTCCAGAAGCAATAATAACATCGCCATTCAATAGATCATGGAGTATACATCTGTCATCAACAAATTTGAAATTGACAACAATTTCTTCTTGATCCCTGGCACATATACAGGATCTGACAATGTGAAGGAACTTCCATGAGAAGTAGTCAAAATGATCTTTCCAACTCTCATTACAGGATAAGAGGAGTTGTTGGCACATGTGATAGTATTTCCTGTAGAGGAAGTCTCAAGTGAAGTGAAGAAACTATATTGTGAGGTAATATGTTTGGTTGCATCACTTTTAAAGTACCAAACATCTTAGTCTAGTGCAAACATACAAGATCTCATAGCTATAGAGAGTATTAAATACCCATTCTTCATTCTGAACTGGATTGGCAGACTTTGTTTTAAGTGTAGAGGCATTTGCAACAAGCATTCTACCCTTTTCTTCTTTGCCTCTTTGTAGCCAATTTAGGACAACTCTTTATGACATTATCATTTTCCTTATAGTACTTATGAAACTATTTTTTCTTTTCTATTTTCTTGCCATCTTTGTTTTCATTCTTCAATTGTACACCATTAGCAAATTTCTACTCAGATTAGTAGATGAGATCCGTTTATTTTTGCCCTTCTAACTAGCTAACAAAGCTTGATTTGCAACAGGTATGATTTCCCTATTTTGCCTAGAGTGATCTTCTTGCAAGAAAACCAAAACTAACCCCTCAAATTTTTAAGGCATTTGGATTTCAATTTATCATCAATCGAAGAGAAGAAGCAAAACTCTGATATGAATCTGGAAGACTGTTAAGAACAGTCTACACAAATGAACTATTTGGCAAGATTTTGTCAAAAACAATCAAATATTCCTTCAAATCTTTGATCTTTGTCAAAAAATTGCTCATAGAATCTTCTTCATTCATATGCTCACTGTTCAACTGTTTTTCGGAATTAAGCAACACGAGCCTCATTTCTTGCCTGATATAAAGTTGTAAGTCTATCCCAAGCATCTTTTATTGTCTTATAGGAAAAAATATGAGGGATAATGGCACATTTTATAGGCAAAGCTATGAATGCTTATGCTTAAGCATATATACCATCCTAACAAAGTTGTTATGCAATAGGTGCAATAGGGACTGCAGCACGACCACAAAATTGAAGATCATCATCTTCAACACCATCTGCATCACCTTCAATAACTATATTTGTAGGAGTACTAGGACATGTTTCAACACCTTGCACAATATTCCATAGTCCTTTTGCTACCAATACATGATGTAGCATATATGCCTACAATGGAAAATTATTATCATCCAATTTATCCCCAATAGCCAACATATGGAGTACATCATTGCTTTCAACCATGGTCAGTGATTAAATACCCTAATGCAAAATTGAATATATATCAAAACCTTGAAGAGAAGCATCCTCTTGAGCTCTACTAAACATATATGAGACTTTAAGGTGCTTCTACTGATGATCTGAAACCTATATATATTCATTTGGATGCCAAAGTGAGCTCAAATCAAAAATTCAAGGCCACTAAGAAAATCATTTTTTAACTCCTAATCGCCCCAAGTATGCTCACCAATTTTTGTGCAATTTTGAGACTATGACCAAAGTGGTGTCGACGATTCCCTAGGCAAAGCAATGACTTGATTTTATACCAATTTTTGGAGTTTGAGTTCTATAGTAAAACATGAAAAGCACAAGGAAGAAGAAGAAGCATGGAGCACAACACAATACAAAATATATTACCAAGTGAATGTCCAAAGATAAGTGAACAATTAGGGTTATATGCATATATACAAGCTGGGGGGATCCTAAAGAAGGACAAAAGTGCCTCGGCAATCCTAAGTGTGTTCACACACATCACTACTGAAATATATCAACAAAAACTATCTCACTTTATAAACAAAAAATGTCTTCATTGCTCCTTATACATACATCTCTTCAACAAGTATGCCTATGATATTGCATTTACCATTTAAAATATTATCTCCCTTGAAAGTGTGAATAATGATTATGCAAAAGAAATACATGAGAAATATATGGGATGAATCCTTGGAACACATTAACCTCACAAGACTTGATACTATGATTATGTGATTGTCTTATCTTAGCCCTTTTTTAAAGAAAATCCTTCATAGTTTGCTCTCAGTTTCTTCCATAACGTTTATAATCATGTCCACATCAAGTACATGGAAGATACAAATTATTTTTCTTTCAATAACAGCATTTTACACTAACGTCTATCACATGAGTGAATTTTTCATCCATGCATGTTGTGCATTTAAACCTCATTATCCCTTGATTCCTTTTGACTCTTGAAAATTATTTGGAACAAAACAAACCTTTATCTCATATTATGCATGGATAATATTAAATTCGGCCATATGTACATAGAAACTAATGGGAATTATAAATGAAAATAAACATTAAAACAAAACTGAATTCTAGTATCACTATAAGGATAATGAGGAACTTCTTAATCACTAGTGATATTTCTATCTTAACTCCAAGATTCTATAATTTTGAAGAATCCAAATCTTGAAACATAGTACAGGTCCAAAATCATCTATAACTTTGATAGTGTATCTCAATAGGCAAACCATGTCATGCATTATCACTAGTAAGGAGATTTAATTGGCATGTACCTAAGACCTATATGAAATACAAAAGAAACTAACTTGAAACTTGACCATCACAAGACCATTCTAATATCGACTATTTTCCATCATGAGATGGGTATACGGCATTGAAATTCGAGGTATCTGCAAGCACATGAACAGCATAAGGAAGAAGAAGAAGCTCAGAAAAGAACAAAACATTGAATGAATTACCGAGTGAATGTACAAAGACAAGTTGGCATATATACAAGTTGGGGAAAAAAACCTCCTAAAGAGGGAAAAAGTTCCCTATTGGTCCTAAGTGTGTTCACACTCATCACTACCAAAATATGTCAACAAATCCCCCCAAGGAGTGATGCGGTGAACAAGCACTTGGGACTCATGTATAAGGTAGTGCCAACCTATGTGGACAAAGACCAAACCACAAAAGGAAGTAAGCCCAAATCTTTGTGAAAAGATTCAAACTTCTCCCTAGGTAGAGCTTATGTGAAAAGGTCTACAATGTTATCTTGTGTCAGCACATATTCCAAACTTATCTCTCCAATAGAGAACCTCTCCCTAACATAATGATAATGCACCTCAATGTGCTTTGTGCGAGCATGGAACACAAGGTTCCTCACAACTGCTAATGCACTCTGACTATCAATGAAGATGGTGGCGGTAGAAGACTTCCCAACACCCAAATCAACCAAAAGGTGTTTGAGCCACACACACTCAACAATATCTACAAGTTGCCCTATATTTAGTCTCACAACTAGAAGTGGCCACATTACGGTGCTTCTTCACAATTAGAAGTGGCCACATTACGGTGCTTCTTCACAACTAGAAGTGGCCACAGTAGGGAGTTTCTTCATCAACCAAGATATACATGAGCTACCATGCATGAAGTAAAAACCATGAGTGCCATAACAACCAGTCCAGTCCGAGTCAAAAAAAAGCATGTAATTCTGAAGGTAATGATCCCCTGTTGGGATAAAATATCCCAAGCAGTTGGGTACCACTCAACTAGCGAAAGATGTGCTTAACCATCTACCAATACTTGACACCTGGGCAATGCATACACCTGCTTATCTAAGAGAAAACAAACAGAATATCAAGCTGATTTCGCATAATAAATCAAGCATCCAATAGAAAGCTCACAGAGAATAGCATCAAATGCATCTCCATCATCATGAAGATGCAATCATAAACATGTTTCCATAGGAGTGGCAATAGGTTTGCAATCTTCAAGGACAAAACACTACAATAATGTGTCAATATTTTTTTTTGACACATAGTTATTCCCCCATCAACTTGCATAAACTGAATGCACAAATAATGATGCAAATGCCCCAAATCTGACATCTCAAAAGAGGCATGCAAATCAGCTTTAAATTCAGAAATATGCTTCTCATTAGGACCAGTGAGTAGCATGTCATCAACATACACAACAATGATCAAAAGTACATCATCTGCACGCTTAACATATAAGGTTCTCTTAGTTGGATTGTTCTCAAACCATGGGCAATCAAGTAGGCATGTATCTTTTCATACCAAGCACATGGCGCTTGCTTCAAACCATATAATGCCTTTTTCAACCTAAACACTTTGCTCTCATGCCCTTTCTGCACAAAACCACCAGATTGAAATACATACACTTCTTCATGTAAGTCGACATTCAAAAATGCAGTTTTAATGGCCTATTGATGTACATTCCAACCACGATGATCTGCAAGTGTACAATTGCTATGAATGGTAGCCATTCAACATGTGGGTGAAAAGGTCTCATTAAATCAATGCCTCTTTCTCAAGCATAACCTTTTGCAACAAGCCTAGCCTTATGCCTGTCAACTATTCTATTAGGCTTACACTTTAGCTTGTATACCCATTTAGTGCCAATGGACTTTTTGCTCGGAGGAAAATCACATAAAGACTAGGTACCATTCTTCATAATAGCATCGTATTCTGATTGCATACGAGTCATCCAATTTTTTGAATTTTTTGCTTCATCAAAAGAAATAGGCATGAACTGTTAGCATGTAGGTCACTACAGTAACCTATAAAGCCTGGTGTGAGTTAAAGCTAGATAAGGATGACCTGATCATTGATGCCCATTTGTATAGATGTGTAAGATATGCTATAAAACATGCTACAATCATTTTTATATAAATGTTTGTTACAAAAGAGTTGATATTTTTTATGAGATTGTTTTCTAATTGATGCAAAACCATGAAGATGCACATGTACATCAATCCAAGAAAGTCAAAAGGTGCCTCAAGGGATGATTAGTCATTGACTTATTCATTATCATAGAAATTATATTAAATATAGCAAGATATAGTGATCATTAGGATTTCTCCTCACATGGAAGAAGGATCACATCTCACAAAGTTCAAAGAATCAAACTACTATTGTAGCTTCTTTTGCAAAATTTAAGTAGAGACCTTTGGCCTATGTCATATGAATATATGTGATTGATAACTACATAAAATAAATGCATGATAGATTATCTTGTCATCTTTAAAAAATTCATATCATTTATTTAGTAAATAACCCCATGCTTCATGTAGAGACTAAGCAGATAAAAGTCTATTACCACCGTTTGGGAGAAAGCATGTCATCAATGGACATAGATCATTAATATTTGAATAATAAGAGTCATTATGTACAATATTCAAGAAAAAAAAATAGACTCAATCAACCTTACAAAGATCAAGGAATATGTGGACTCAAAGTCCAAAGGTTGATGATGACCTTGAAAGGGGATATGAGAATGTGCAAGACAATCCATGAATCCTTTTCAAAACTAATTTCTTAAATAATTTTTGTCGAAATCATTCAATCATTTGTAAATTAAATGAACATTGAAATCCAAAATTTCCCATGTATCACTAAATGTGTACATAGAAACGCTTATTATTCATAAATGCAACATCCGATAAGACTTGATACATACTTATAAGTTATTCTAGATTTTTTATACCTCAAAGAGTCTCTGAAACTCGATATGCATAATCAAGTTCTTAGAATTGATTATCTCCTTCAAGATGTAGTTGTTTTCCAAAAAAAACTTAAGTCAAAAGGCTTACGTGTTTCCTTTCATAATAGCATATTTATTCAGCAACATCAATAGCCTTATATCTTTTATTTTAAGATATACATTATCTATTTGCATGTGTCTGGTGAAATGGTTTGTCTCATCGCCTCTAGGGTGGAGAGCGAGATTTCAGCCCCCAAGCACAATGAATACCTCCCCTCCATTGGAGGGATGGCCTTTGAGAAAAAAATATAGTCTCTAACTCCAACCTTCGAGCATCAATTATAAGCGATGTCGAGGCCAATGAAATTGTGTCTCTGGCCTTCAAGCCTATTGAAACTATATCACCTCACTTCACCTTTTGGTTGTCCATTCTACCCTAATGGGCCTTCAAGTTCTACCCTAAGGGGGGGGGAGGGGGGGGGGGGAGGGGGGGGGGGGGGAGGGGGCGGGAGGGGGGGGGAAGGGGGCGGGAGGGGGGAGAGGGGGGGGGGGGGGGGGGGGGGAGGGCGGGGGAGGGGGGAGAGGGGGGGAGAAGGGGGGGAGAAGGGGGGGAGAAGGGGGGGAGAGGGGGAGAGGAGAGGGGGGGGGGGGGGGGGGGGGAGGGGGGATTTCGGTATTAAGGCCACTAGTTGTACAAGTAAAAGAAAAGTATCATGTTCATCCTGAGAATCCAAATTATATGGAAAGCCAATGCCACAAATTTTAATCAATAATTTTGCAACATAGAAACATTGATGAATGCTCAACATCAATTGAAGTGAAAGGGATTTCCTTGAGAGAACAAGATTTAGTTCAATGAGATTATAAAAAAAACATAATTCAACCCAAGTAACATGTAAAAATATATATAGTACAATATGTACTTAAATTTAATAATTGCTACATTGATAAATTTACTTGCAACATTGATAAATTTAATGAACATTGATAAATGTAATTGCAACAAAAGTCACTATCATAACATTGTCTAGTTTTTTTTCTCACTAACCACAAATATAACATATTGCAAAAAATATTTTTTGTAGATGTTTTATGGAAATTTTGACATTCTTTACCAAGAGAACAATGTAAAAGGTTTCTGATTATGTGAAAGAGTTAGACATCCCTAAGTGCGATTCAAGAATCATTAGTTCTAGTTCACATTTTCTTTCAATGATCATTGAAAAGAGTAGAATGCTAATCAATCAACCTTGATACAAATGTAAAGTAACATCTACTTGTCACAAAAGCAGGTTTCAATTTTCTATATGCCATATAAGTATACACAAGATTTTCTAGCAGCCTCTATGTGAATGGAGTATACACAAGGTGTGTGTGTGTGTATACAGACATACATATGTACATATACATACATGCGTACATACATACATGCTACATACATGCATGCATACATACATACATACATACATACATACGTACGTACGTACGTACGTACACACACACACATACACACACACACACATATACATACATACATACATACATACATACATACATACATACATACATACATACATACATACATACACACACACACACGTACGTACGTACGTACGTACGTACGTACATACGTACGCACATACATACATACATACATACGTACATACATACATACATACATACGTACATACATACATACATACATACATACATACATACATACATATATATATATATATATATATACCTATATATATATATATATATATATATATAGATACCTATATATATATATATAGATATATATATATATATATATATAGATATATATATAGATATATATAGATACATAGATATATATATATATATATATAGATATATATATATATATATATATATATATATATATATATATATATATATATATATATATATATATATATATATATATATATATATATATATATATATATATATGTATGTATATAGATATATATATATATATATATATAGATATATATAGATACATAGAGAGAGAGAGAGAAAGAGAAAAGAGAGAGGTACACACACTGCGTTGCATGTAAGAAATATTTACTAAAAACAAGGAATGTCATAACAAAGGAGGTTGATAAGCCTATTAATCCTTGAGGTGAAGAATCCATTATTCCACACAAAAGCACTTGTACACTTCCTAGAGATGGCTTTATTGAGTTCTTGTGCAAATTGATTACATTCCTTCGCAAACAAATCCTCCATAGTGCTTCTCATTTGATCTCATCAAAAAGTTGTGTCAAGCATAAAAAAGCTTCGCTAAGTGCAACTTGTATCTTATTATTGTCTTTTTAAGCTTTTGAATCTTCCCTAAGCATCTCCACTCTTGGAAAATCAGGAGGTAAGAACAGAATAGTTCTTCTATTTCATCTTCATCTCAAACACACTAAACATTATTTTCGGTGCTTATGCATTGGTCCAAGTCTTTGATAGAATACTTTACATGATAATGACGGCTTCTTATTTTCATTTAGCAAACATGAAATAAATTGAGAGTTTGAATTCCTCCACAGTCCACACCATTGAACCTTCTGTTCATTGAATTGGGATCAAATATCCTTTTTCTATAGAGTTCAAATGCCTTCTTTCCATTGTGCAAATCAATGTGAGCTTGTATCCTCAAGGAAAACCCATCATTCATCTATAAATTTTTTCCAATGAGCACATATTTTGAACCCTTTCTTGAAAAGTTTCTTGACTCTATTTATACATTCATTTTCACATGATTGATCCCAATACTGTAGAGCTAAACATAGTCACCTGATCTAACTATAGCTGATCGCTTTAATTCTTTTCTTTGATTTTATTTGAGTGATCCCAATTGATCCCACAAGCACTTCACCATCCATTCGATGGTCCACTACTCAGGTAATGGCCACCCACGTACTGCCATCCAGACCCAGCCATCTGCATAAGGCCATATCTCCCTCCATGGCCTATTTGTGGATGATTTCTGCTGTTAGCTCAAGCACCAAGTTGAACCAGCATACCTCTGGCTTGAATTTTCCCATCTAGAGTATTTTAAATCACCATTAAAGCTCTACTTTGAGAGCCACATGGACAATGCCATCATTCTTGTACTCGCTATGTGAGACATTATTCAAGTTGCTACTCTGTCTGTTCTCTTCTCTTCTACTACACTCTTCTCCCTTGCATAATTACTTTATTACATTCAACACATGAGAGTGAATTATCTCATCGGTGTTAAGAGTCATAAAGACTAGACTGACACACATGAGAGTGAATCCCTAGGTATATAAAGATTTTCCATCTTCAGTTTCTTTGGAACTCAATGTCTGTCTTGGTTCCTGTCTTGGCATGGTTTGTCTCTTCACTATAAAATTAGGCAGACATCTTATAAGGATGTCTAGATTCCAAATCTCTCATCCCTCATTTTCACCAGACCATTAATATCATCTGCAGATTGTGCAAGGCAGAGCATAGAATAACACAGTTGTTATTATATTATTGTTGTCATTGGATGCACAATTGCAGTAAATGTACTCATTTTGATTTCAATACTTGGGACATTGTACATTTGTGGCAACTATAGGTGCACCACATATGTTATTTAAGTTTCTGAAACTGGAACATCACACAACACAGACATAAAATACCTGAAAAACTAGCAAATACAACCAAGAATCGATCCAGCAGTTGATCATCTCACCTTGTCGGTTGTGATATTGAATTCAGAATTGTAATTTTCATTTACAGCTGTTACAAACATAATCAGTAAGCCACAGTACAGATCAATGTGGTTGACCGACACTGTTGATGTAACACCAGCAGCATCAGATACTCAACACCATCTATAGAAGGATAATGATTGCTTGGCATTGAACTGTTTGGCACATCGAAACTTCTTGTCATATCAAACTGCACCTTTTGAAGAATAGATAAATCCTGCTGAACACTGTTGATGAATCAGCAGCAGCACCAGGTATTCAACAACATGATTCTATAGAAAGATAATGATTGCTTGGCACATCAAATTGCACCTTTTGAAGAATGAGTAAATCCCACTGACCAGCAATAGCACCGACTTGAGGTTCTGTTGACATAATAGCTGAAGAGCAGACTTGACTCCCATCAACCAGCAACCAGACACAGCCCTTTAAGGATCTGTCGACATGTAGGTGGGGAAATGCGAAAATACTCAGCACAACAATTTAATGAAGGCTTTTTTTGATCAGTAAACCACAAATGTCCTGATACCAGATAATAAATTCACAGATATAACAGTAGACTCTAATATGTTTGTACATATGGGTTGCATATGTGCATATCAATAATATGACACACAGATTGTTCAGTAGGTGCTGATCAAATGGGCCATATTACTAAAGTAATAAGAAGGAAAATACATATACAGTTGCATTACA